>CABFOQ010002516.1:8155-29135 GCA_900660455.1 Gephyroberyx darwinii | reverse complement strand
GAAATTTCCGATGACATCTCATTTTCGGCAGAGTTGGCGTCTGCGTGGTCCTCCCTCCTAGGACGATGCTGACTGAGCGGGCGTTCTCCTATCTGGGCAGTGTTGGCGTCTGCGTGGTCCCTAGTCCTACAATGACACCGATTGAGCTGCCGTATGCTGTGATGCTCCACATCAGATCTGGATGTCCACCATAATAAACTTTCATGAACTCTGTATATGCTGCTTGCCCAAACTTGGCATCTATTGCACGCCCAACCGTCCTGGTAGGGGGATCCCTCTCTGAGTAGCCCCTCCCAAGGTTTCTTCCATTTTTCCTAAAAGGTTTTTTGGGAGTTTTTCCTTGTCCTCTGTGAGGGTCTAAGGTTGGGGGATGTCGTGTACTAACCATTTATTGTTTTCACATGTTGGGCACTGTGAAGCCCTTAGAGACTGTAATGGTGATTAAGGGCTATACAAATAAATTTGATTTGATTTGATTACTGTATTAGAATGTAAATCCATAATATAAATCATAGTCAGTAGTATCAAACTGACATGTGATGTGAGGATAGGGTCTTTTTTAGGGAAAAAAAGAAGCATTAATTCATACTCTTCTGAAAATATAATTTATTTTGGTTTCTATTGGTGGTTGTTTGCTTTATGATGATGATGATGACGATGATGATATCTGGCCCGGACAGCTCAGTCAGTAGCGCATGAGACTCTCAGACTCAGGGTCGTGGGTTAGATCCCCACATAGTGTCAACTATCATCCTTGTAAGCGTCTGCTAAATGACTGTAATATAAATGATCACCGACTACAGGTCACAGTACACCTAGCGCCCAATATTGTCACTGCAGTATCTGGTCACTGCTCCATAGAGGAGCATAGACACACCTATACTATGAAACCTAATTGCAAAAGGCTTAGAACAGCTTAGACATCACATCTCTCACGCACTCACTTCATCTGGTAATCCGACTGAGTTACTTCTGTATGACCCAAATTCCTGTTAACTAAAAAAGTGTGGGGGGGGAATTCACCTTTTCAACATTTTACTTACACCGGTAATAAGTTTACGTTAACGTTATAACTGTAACTGTTTATCCAGTTCCTTCTGGAAAGATATATCTTTGTTGATTTTATAGTATCACCATACTGATTCATATTTTGATGTTATGAGGTTTTCTTTCTTTCTGTTAGAGATTCTATTAGGTGTTGATGATACTGTGAAATGTGGGGTAAATATCATATTCAGAAATTGAGAGTACTGAAATACGCTGACAATATCAAAATGTTCTTAACTGAAATTACATATTTTTATCCCTTATCCGTTAAAACTATCTAATGTCAAAACACGTACAAAACATCCCCTTTGTTAGACATTGAATGATCTATCATTATGAATTGATATTGTATTTCTTCTTTCTGTTCAGAAATGAAAAATATTGTTCATGTGGTGTACGTTTTTTGACCCAATTTTGTTGTTATTCTCTCTTATTTGGGAAAATAGGATGCACAATAAGTGCCAGTTCAGAAAAATAACACACATTTCACTCAATAATAACTGTTGCAATTATTTGCAGAAAAATATCAAGTGATAGAAAAAGAAAAGGGACACTTGTAAGAAAATTTTAATAGTCTTGTAAACTTGCATTATTAATACTTTCAGATAGTCATGTGTATGTCCCTAACAGGGTGGAATAGACTATTCTCAAGGTCCATGTCTGAACAATCTGCCTCCAATTATTAATATATATATATATAATATATATATATTTGATTCCTGAGCTTTTCTTAAAAATGAAACATATCCCTTTTCTGATAGAATATGAAAAACATGAAAAATCTCTATTTTTCATTTCCAGAAGCCACCGGCTGGTAGGAACAACCCACTTATGGTAATTATTTCCACAGCCGGAAATGAGGCTCAATGTTTGCGGAGCGGAGCGGAACAGAACAGAACACAGAAGCTGCCTGGCTACTTAGCTAGCTTATCCGATGTCCCTCTATATTATCAATTTACCAACCAATTGCAACCGCATAATTTCCAATGTTATGATTTAATCGTACCCCCCCCCCTTCCGATATTCGCTAAGCCCGCATGAGCAGCTAAATAGTATCTATCGAGACAACGGTCCGGCCCGTACCGATTTAACGATAGCCGAGTTACGTGACGATGGCCAATCGCCTGGCCTTCCAGACCCAGCTGGCCTCCATCATGGAGGTCTTGGCTAACGCAGCGGTGGCGGAGATCTGTAAGCTGGTGGACGACGACTACGCGGTGGTGAGTTTACAGATGTCCCAGTGCCAGAGGGAGAATAAAGCCCTGAAGAGGAAGCTCCATTTGTTAGAATTGAAGATGGCCCGTGGATACGCCGAGAGGAGGCTCCGGGAGAGCGCCCAGAACAACAACCGGCCAAGGGTGCAGATAAACGCTAACGACAGACTCCGAGGGTCGTCATCTTCCACCGGTAAGAGCATGCTAATACTGCGGAGTCAGGTCAACTATGGCAAATCCCTGCATCTAACATACTTTTGGCACTCCAAATTACATATCGTACACTAAGTTTATGGGGCAACGACTGATACGATATTCTTTTATCCGTTTTTAATATTATTCTTACAGCAGACAGTTTAGCTAATGCGCTTAGGTAACGTTAGTGGGGAATGTTACTTTATTTGGCAGAACAATGTACTTGTACGCAAACATACATGTACTTTTTAAATTATGTCTACTCTCATTTAACTATGACTGAAACAAGTGGCTGTTTACATATTGCATCAGTTGAGCGTCAGACATTTTTGTGTTTCTGAAACTTGTCCTGAAAGTTAAGCAGCTCAGGTTTAACTTTATTAAGTGTCACAACTGGAAATATGCTTCCATCAAGTATTAAAACATGTTCCTCTTCGTTACTATTTCAAAAGTAATAACACCGCTTTATGTATTACTCACTGGGGAAAGTACTTTGTTACATCACTCTATATATTACTTACTTATAATAACACAGTAACATTGGGACAAATTTAATCACTGACTATCATCCGTATATGAAGTTATTGTCATCATTTTTAACATTATGATTGACACATCTTGGCTTTTGAAAGAGAAGAGATTGTTGGCAGCAGTAGTGTTTCTCTCATTCAGTCATGCTCACATCCACTGCCACACAGACACCAGACAAGAATGACACATTTTGTTGTTTATGTTTAAGTGTTTGTGTTATAGATTATGATTGGATTGAAATTTATTATTTGGGTACAACTAGACTTACTAATAGGTAGATTTTAGTAGGTAGAACGTTGTTGGTGTTCTAGATGTTTTTGAACATCATCAGCACCTAGTATCAAGTTTCCACAAAAATAAACTTGACCAGCACACACAAAGAGAATTAAAGCACTTCTATTTGTATGAGGAAAATACATTTTAGACTATACTTATATTTTTTTATTATTATTTTGATGAATTCCATATAAATGTCATTGACCATTTGTTATAAATTCAGGCATTTGTTGGTCAATCTAGTAATCAAACAGAGCAACCAACTTTACTTCTGCTAAGCTAACATTAGCAAGCATCAATGGCTCACTGCCCACTTAATGGGAACAGGGGTTCATAGAAAGAATAGCAGGTTTCAAAATGCTTACTCAATCTCATTTACTCAGAAGATAATGCCATCTAACCCAACTAAAAACTGGCAGTTTAATTGTGCCTTTCTTATAGGTAAGAGTACACACACTGATCGGACACACTTTTTATGACTATTTAGGGTCTTCTGCTAAATTTGGCATACATATATACACATCCACATCCACCAAGCATCACTTAATTTAATACATTTTAATACAAGATAATTTTTTGGGCATTTTGCCGGCACTGGACAGTTGACAGTAGAGAGAGACAGGAAAGAGAGAGGAAGGATGACATGCGACAAAGGTCCTGGGCTGGATCCAAACCCAGGACGTCGCGGCCAGATGGCGTTTACCCCAGGCTACCGAGTCACCAGGACACCCCAATTCAATACAATTTTTATTTTAGAATTGGTTCACACCCCTTGCTACTACCCTCCCTGGTATATTTTGGTAGTAAGTTAGTATGTTGTGGGAATAACAGGTGAACCCATTATAAAATTTGATATTTTATTGAAATAAGAGCTGCTTGATGGATTGGACGTATGCTGTATTGAAAAGATTCAGAAAAGATCATAAGTCATATCTTATGAGGTATGAAGTTTTGTGATAAGCAAGACCACATTAGGCTAAATTACCCCCTTTTTGAATGGGGTTTGGTGTGATGTCCTCTCTCATACAAAAATAAATCAGTCCCTGATTAGCTGACTAGAGTGAAAACCAGCGGGGCTATGGTATTCTCAATTTGCATTCTTGTGCGTTCTCATGTCCTCCGTGACACAGTCTTTCAGTTCCAGAAGTCTACACTAACACTAAAACTAAACACTAAAACATATCCATTTTGAAAAATGTTGCTACCTTAAATTTAGCTGTCAATACTTCTAAAAGACAAATGATTTTAACCTCAAAACCATAACACATTTTTATGCAAAGGTCTTATGATGACTGCTGACTTTAATAGGAACTAGGGGTGTGCCGAGTACTCGGGCAAAACTAATATTTGCTATGGATATGATGTTTTTTTGAGTCCGAATGTCATCCAAGTATTCGGACAACTATGTCCTTTTTTTCTTTGTTGCCCACTGTCAGTCAGTGACAAATTTTGTATTGTAATGTGATTCCAGCAGCGTGATAGGACAGCCCCACACACAGCACCTCAGATAGGACCCATACAACTCTGGATGTCAGAGTTCACTCATAGAACACACTGTCTTGGACCTCTTCTGTTTGAAACGCCAATTATTTAATAGCCTGCCATCTTGTTAGCGATAAGCTAAGCTAGCTTGCAGTTGAGAACTGTCTCTCTCTCTCTCTGCTGGTTGTAATGATTTAAAAACAGCCATTTGATGCCATTAGTAGGGCTAGCCTACATCATACAGCCTTACAGTTATGACCCAATTAGATTCACAAGGCAGATGGTGGCAAATGTCCTATTTAGTGGATGTCATCTACTTTCCACTCTACATCCAATCCCAGGACAAACTTCCCCATACTTGGTGACATAACCTTATTTGGGCTATATGATACTCAACACTTTACTTACCTACTTACCTTCCTCGTCTTATGGCTTTTCTTTTTTGTTCACTACTTTTATTCATTGACCCATTACCATTCTTTAACTCTGTACCATCCATTCATTCGCTCTTCCCTACTTGTATATATGTAAACATACCATCCATCTGCTGTACATCCTGGTTCTGTGTCACTTTAGTAGTTAGTTTTTAGGCCTTTGTACCTTGCCTTTGTATTTTGTACATTCTTGTGATACTGTTATGCTGCTGCAACCCCATAATTTCCCCCTGGGGGTCAATAAAGTAAAGAATCTATCTATCTATTTAACATTCAATGAAACTATTGGTAGAATTTTGTTTAATGGTTGTTAGAAATCAGTGTTTCAAATGCGAAATCTTTTCTTCTTTTTTTTTTGAAAATATGAAATATTTATTTTAATTAATTTCCGACAGTATTGTTATTTATTTTTCTCTTGATACCATTGTTCTTAAAATTGTAGTAATAAAATGTAGTAGTGTCAGTGTTCATGCACAGTTGTTGGCGTTTGTTTCTACAGACGGTGTATTTCAGAGACAGATGGATATGGGTTTGTGGCCTGGCGGAGCGGCCACGGGGGAGGCGACCAGTGAGCCAGTCCATTCCGACACCATCCGGGATAAGGCAAGTTAACAAAAAACAGTCAGGGCAACAATAGAGGGTTGGGATGGTGGTAGGGCTGTTGTGTGCAATAGAAATCTGACCCTTGGGACAAGGGCACAGGGATGGGATGCAAGTAGCCTATTATCATCCTGTCTGCTGAGCAAGTCCTCTCTGTGTTGAAATTCAGCATTTGGTGAGGATTTACTCTATTGTTGAGCAGGATTGATAGTACAATCCTGAGATATTTGAAAATGGTCACAGTACCATAGTTTTCAATACCAAGTATCATTTATTTAGTGAAATATCACACCGCCATGTTGACTTAATTTACCCTTGCACATTAAACAGAAATGGCAGATGTTGAACTAGAATGATGTAATTTCATGCTATCAACAATAGTTACACATGCAAAATGGATGAGAAGTTGATTACAGCCATTCAAAGCTTCCTAGTTCTCTCTTAACTTTTAATTGAAAAACTGCAGGAGTAAGCATCTCAAACAATGCTTCCATCCATCGTTTGGGTTGACTGTAAGCTTGAAAGTAATTTTAAGTTGTTTTTTTAACAATACTGCCTGTCTTCCTTACACCCCACCCCCATTTGGAAACTAGTAAAACACCTTTGCCTGCAACCCCCACCCCATTCTGCACCCACTAAACACTGTTGTCTGACAAAACACTTTTTTCCTGACAAATAGCATTCATAAATATAAAGGTAAAAAATTCTATCCCTCTATATATCTAGAAATCTGCTTCATTTCATAAGCCATTATGAAATGCAATTTATTATTCACAATCAGGACTACCCCTACTTTCCAATCATAGAAAATAAAAAAACGTTTCTAGTAAGGATACATTTAGAAACTCAGCGATCCACTCGATTGCCCCCCCTCCCCACTCCCCCGCTGGCCTGCGCTCACACTGCGCTTAAACGTTCCGTGCACGGGCGCGTTTACGTCATCACGATCCAACTTCTTGTGTTGAAGGAAAGCGCTTTTGCACAGCACAGTGGAGTTCATAATTTTACTTTGTGGCTTATTTGGAGTCTCTTTGGGTGCGGTGACTTACGGCTCTCTCACATGCGTATAGATTTATCGATTATGCAACGCAGCGATTTTCAGTTAATCGTGCTGCACGTATAAGAAGATTTTTACAGAGGCAGCTGATGTTGACGGAGGAGTTTGCGGCTTTACTCAGACTACAATTCACGTTCATCAATAAATCATTGACATGTCCGCGATTCGTGCCCGTGCGCGATTGGCGATCACACTAGCCCGAATGCAAGTGAACCGTGCCGGAGCGCACCTCTTCAACCGCGCCCGGGCACGGTTCAGATGGCCTAATGTGAGTGCGTCCTAAGATCTGATGATGCAAAGTTCCTTTTATTGAGAGCTCTCAGAAGTGTTATAGTAACCTGCATTACTACCCCAGTTCTGAGGATGGTTCTTCTTTCTTGGATGTTTTATATTAGTAGTACTCTGGCTCATGGGTGTAATTCATTCTTGATGAACACAACAGCTGGACTATACTGCTTTATCCCTTAATTGTGGCTCGGTTTGTCATAACCAGGAGGAATTTCTTTATCTACCCCTCTGTGATCACGTTTTACTTGCTTATCTAGCTCATACAGTATGCTAGTCTTTTACATATGCAAGCACAATATGTTTATCATTAAAAGATAAGTGAATAATTTCCTCTCACACAATGCATACACATATCCTGCTTTTGTGGTGTTCTGAGCTCTTCCCTGATCTGGGAAACATGCTTTGGGGAAGTAGAAATGTGATGCTTTGTTGGGTATATTTCCTCTCTAAATGTCCCAACTTTATACAACTGTAAGACATCCAGGTGTTGACAAATGAAACCATATGCATCGAGGTGCCCTTGAGCAAAGGAGCTTAACCTGCTCAGCAGCCCACAATAGAAGGGGGTATTTGGACTGGGCTGCTCCTCTGTTGTGTGCACATGTAGCTGTATGAATGTGAAGCAGGGCATTGCTGACTAGAATAAAAATACTTTTGTTTTTCTGCAGTCACCAGATGTGGAGCTGGTGGAGCCAGAGCCAAGGCTAGTGAAGGAAGAGAAGATGGAAGAAAGCATGCCACAAGATGAAGAAATAGAGGATGACGTGCCACTCATAGGAGAGGATGGTGAGTTTGTGGGAGTGAGATATTGCTTTGTATGTGTATTAGAAATGTGCATAAACAGATTACTGTTTTGTGTATATGAATCTAACCCCTGTGTTAGTCTTTACAGGTTTTACAATTATTCACCACCCCTACCCCCATATCTTTGTCTCTGTAGGAGTGGTAGAGTGCGGCTCTCGTGGAGGTGGAGGACGGAGACCAAGCCTTCAACAGCAGGAGACCCAGTCGGCTTCCTGCCAGACCCAGGCTTCAGCCCACCTCCCCCAGCCCCAGGCCAACAGGTCCAGGCATCCTGGCAGCGGCAGTAGCGGCAGTACCAGCAGCAACAACAACAGAGGAGTGGAGGTCAGTGGCTCCTCTCCTCTCCTTAAGTCTGAGCTCAGTGCCTCTGTTGAGGGCAGAGACTCCCTGCTTCACACCCCCCCTCCTCTAGAACAACAGGAAACAACTGACTGCCGCCAACATATTGACGACGGCGGTGACTCACAGTTTGACGCGTTTTGCGGCAACGATGAAAGCGCGAACTCGTTGGTCGGGGAATTTTTTGACGAGGCCTTGGGGCGTGATGCCGAAGAAAGAATGCCATCCTGTTCATACTCAATGGCAGCGGCTGATTTCCCCTCAACCTCCTCTGGTATTAATGGGTGGTCTTGCGGCGGCATAAGTGACAGCTCTGGCTTCCCCTCATCTCAGCCCGTTGGTGACCATAGCAAAGTTCTCCACCGGACCAGTGCCAAGGAGAGACTGTTTGTCTGCAACTACTGTGGCAAAGCTTTCAACCGGCCCAAGAAGGTGGAGATACACCAACGCATCCACACAGGAGAGAGGCCTTTCCGCTGCTCAACATGTGGAAAGATGTTTTCAGAGGCTGGGAACCTGAAGAAGCACCAGAGAGTTCACACCGGGGAGAAACCGTACAGCTGTGAGTTGTGTGGAAAGGGATTTGCCTGGATAAGGAACCTCAAGATGCATCAGCAAAAAAGCCACCCAGATGTTTATGTGGAAGAGGAGACCTGGGCACAGAACTGAACTGTGTTGGTAAATTTAGAGTATCGCAATAGAGTTGAGTCATGACTCGTGGAAGCTAACAACTCATGGGCTGACATGGGATGAGGACCTACATGCCCATTTTGGTCCAAAAATAATTCCGGGCTTATGGTCGCCAAAATTTGATTTATTTTACTGTCATTGTCTAGACTGGAGAACTTCATAGACTTTCATTCACTCTAAAGTAATAATAAACTTCTTGAAGCAACGGCTTGGGATGTATCAATACGTGTATCAGATATCAGGCCAAAATAGGGTATCTATTCTACTATCTGTCTGATATGGTATCTGTTGGTATCTACTAAATTCCGATTCCAACATGTTAAAATCAAAGCGACTTAATTTTCTGCTTTTCTCACATGATCTATCTGATCTATAGTTCAGATCTATCTAAATCATAATGATAGAAACTCAAGGTTGAAGTCTATATTGTTTAATAAAATGGGTTCTGTTGGTTGTTTGGTATTGGCTGAAGTTTAATATTTAGAATCTGCAGTAAAAATGTCTTTCTGCTTACCAGAAGTATGATTAAAAATAACACTGTTGGTCATATTTATTTGCGAAGTTCAACGTTTACATTCCTTTAAAAAGTTCCCCGTGTTCCAATATTGAAATGGGAAAGGTTATGCACTGCAGTGTTTTTAGCTGTCTTTCATTCTGAATACTTCTGAGCATGCAAGTTCTGTGGTTGTTTGCCATGGGACCCTATTTGGGTTATTTGCTGTACTCTGATCTTTTTATATGGATTTTCAGTTTTGTTGCAACTTTTGATCAGCTGTTGGTTTAATTGTGAATTTGAGAACCACTTCTTTACCACCAGTTAATTTTTCATAATGTGGATTTACCATTATGATTTTACGATTTTAAACATTACAGCAGCTGATTTCACTGCGAGAACAACTAATTGGTCAAAAACAAAACAAAACACAGGAAACTGCTCAGGTTGGTCACAGAGTGGTATGGACACATCTAGATAGGAAGTAATGTGTCCTCTAACATTAAAGTTCAGTGGCCTGCGGTATTTTATTAGGGTACTGTGACTGAAAACAGATCCGGCCTCTTACCCAAGTGTAATAAGAGTTGACAAATATATTCAGTGGTCCTGCAGAAAATTCTTAAAAACACACCTTTTTTAAGAACCCCATCTGATTAATCTGAGACCTTCCTGTCCATTTATAAAAAGCATTTGCCTGTGTTTTTGTTAATGAGATATTGTAACCAGAATTAGCAGTCAGCAATTTAGTGTATGTAAGGGATAAAATTATTTCTTTGAAAATTAAAATCTCATCAAGATCCAGGATTCTTTTCAGACCAGCTAAAAACATATTTTATTTACTGAGATACTGTTTCACATTTATTAGCTATTTTATTATATTTGATAGGGACAGTGGACAGTTAATAAACTAACCAAAATTAAACCTATTCCAAACCTATTCCTATTCCATTCCAAAGAAATAACAATAATGGGTCATTGTTCACATGATTGATTTACATTTAACCGTGATTTGAGCTGTGATCTGAAGCTAGTGAAAGTGAAGGATTGTTTTAGGTTGCAGGGTATTGTATTCCAAGAGTCTATAGCTTTAACCTTTAACAGAAAAGGCAGATTGGACAAATTCGTAAGATCTGTGTTGGGCTTCACAATCACCTCTAGTAGAGGCTCCTGTTTGTCTAATGTCAGTACAACATTTGCGACACATTGTACAAATTAACAGTACATTGTACATAGTACAAATTGGTTATGGATTATTTGTACAATAAACAGGTATTTGCTAGAAGAGCTAAATTGTCAACGCTCCGAAGATTATACTTAGCGATATGGACAAAAAACTTTATCACAATAATTTGACCCATTTGTCACGATAACGATAAATACAGCGATACATAATCAAAAAGTTTAGGTAATCGTACTTTCCATAAGCCTGTCAAAGAAATTCCCAAAACATACCTCTGTTCAATTTACCTTTCCTAATGTTTTCTCTTTGTAATTCGTATACGTCGTCGTATATTTTTCAACATAAAAAGGAGGCCTTAATTATTTAAGTTGATTCAATGATTTGAATTGATTCAATGATTTAATTAGAAAATTTGTGCAGCGACTGTATTGACTGATAATGTGCACCAGAACATCTGTTCAGTTCTCCCTCCTCTTGTCTCAAGTGAGCGAGTCGCCTCATCTGTCCATTTCAAGAAAAGGACATGCATGCAATAAGCGCGCCCGGCCACTTATTAAGAAAAGCAGAATTGGGTATATGTCATGTTCCAAAGTTGTTCAGCAGGAAAACAAAAGGTAGCAGTTTAATATTGGGGAAGGGTGTAAATCTCCCGGAATGAATTCAACTGGTACTGGCAACCCTATCTAGATGCAAGCTCATAATGTGCATGCATAAACGTTGTGTACGCTATTTATCGAAATTATCATATCCAGTAAAATTCTGCCGGTAAATTTGTGGTTTATCTCCCTCCCTTAGCAGAAACATCCGGTTGACATTCCTCCTTTTTCATAATTATGAAGTACATACACACAGTCTTGGTAACATTTAAGGTGAGACAAGACGCTCACATTAGCTTACGTGCTACCTGTTGTCTAGTTTTAGCATGCACATAACAGTGTCGTCCACGTACATCTGTGTATGACATGACATCAGTACATACAGTGGGAAGGTCATTGACATATAAGCTAAAAAAGCAACTGGCCCAAAACTGATCCTTGCAGAACACCTGTTGGACAGTAAACTGATAAAGAGAGATTAGTTCCAACCCTTGTACATTGTTCTCTCATGGTTAAGTAGGAGTCCATAAAAATGTGACATTATTAGCCATTTGTTTAGAATTGATGTTCGTTCCCATTTACTTTTACTCACATTAGTAACCAGACCATGAAAAACAGATTTTGTTTTTTTATAGAAATGTTAGTCACTTGGACATACCAAGAATTTCTGCCTCCAGTACCTCAACCAAAATGCTGAGGCAAGTGGCTTTTGCAAGGACTGGGTGGTAAATCAGATGGACTTCTTAAAAACTTGAACTGTCCCTTTTAATCCGTCAAGATCCACACAGTGTTATGGTCAAGTGAAGGTTTCATGGGAACAGGTTGAGGGCTCAGGGAAAACTTAAATGAACAATATCTTTAGATTACAAAACAAGTTTCCCTAAAGGCAGAAATATGAAATGAGTACCAGCCACACACTGAATTCTGGTATATTTTGGCTGCCAGTAAGTTTGTCCACTGCCACTAGGGCTGGATAATGTCAAGGACCTCACTAAATGATTTGATTTTGATACCATCTCATACTATGGGATGCGATTTGATACATCGCACAATATCAATATTATATACAGTATATATGAGTGAATTTTGTAATCAATTAATACAAACTATAGTGTGCACCTAAAATTGTGACATTTGATTATGTGCATCATTGATTGAGTTGAATATTTCCATTCCTCTTTATTAGGCAAGTTAAATGTAAACTCCACACACTTGTGTGTTGTAGTGAATTGAAATAACTTTGTTCTATCTATTATTTTAAGGCTGAATGGCGAGGCTTACAGATTTCAACTATTTGTTTTTGAAATGTCTGCCTTGGCATTTGCTGGCACTGCGTAATGGTGTGTGCCATTACTGTTGAACAGATCTAGTTTGATCAATGATGATACCTGAACCTAAGTCTGTCTTCCATTTAAAACAAAAAACACTGACCTATTAATTTTTTTATGAAAGTTAAAAAAAATGAAAAAATTATTCTTAGATGCATCACAATTCTCTCTTGAATGATTCTTCATTGATGCAGAGACATCAATCGATTTTCAAAAACAAAATTATCAACTGCCACTTGTTCACAAATGTGTGAAACGATCAGAGTTTGAAGTGTTCTAAATAAGGGAGTTAATTCACCTGATGTTTGCGTTGATGGGAAAAAAATTAACCATGTATAGAAATCAGAAATTGAGATGCACCAAGATGCATCGATAATCGTTTTGTAATCGAATCGTAGCCCTCTGAATCAAAATCGTATTGTGAAGTTACTGAAGATTCCCACCCATATTGTCCACCCTACTAGCCACAAAAGTAAAAATGGCTGTTGATGGGTAAAATCTACCAGCCACTGTGGCTGTTGGATGGTGAGGATAACTGGTCGGGTTGCTTTCAGTCAGTGTAAAATTGTATGGTATTACCATAAGGAAGAAATTACCCACAATGAGTTATAGTAACAATTTAAGACTTTTTTTTTAAAGAATGCATTTTAAAATGTATGAGTTCCATTGGTGAGCTTTCCCCTTTGATGTGTACTGGGTTACTTTAATATTATGTTGAAATGTTTACCATTTTGTATGCAAGATGTTTTCATTTATGGGAATAAAATATGTTCCTTGAAAAATATCTGTTAATTCATCACCATCTGTTTTTGAATTTAACAGTTTTCATGACTTTGAAACTCAAACTATTTGAATCCAGATTAATTTGTCACGTAGGAAGATTGATACTTTGTTGTTCGAGCTTAAAGGCATCCAGAATTTGTTGGCCTGCATCTCTCCATGACCAAAGGATGAAAAAGAATGCCTGATGATAGTGAGTCACATATGAATGAAGCAGACAGACCAGGTCAAGAGGTGCAGTTATTGCTTGACTTGAAACAAGCAAGTTGGGTGGTATTTATTTTGAACATGGTATAATTGTTGCCACTGGCTGGTTCCAGCATCTTAGAAACAGCTGACCTGGGATATTCTACACTACAGTGTCCAGAGTTTACTGGGGATGGAGTGATAAAAAAAATATCCAATAAGCTGCAGTCATGAGGGTGAAAACACCCCATTGATGAGCAAGGTCAGAGGAGAAGGGCTAACAGCTAACAGCTGGGCCCCAGTATGCAAATAACCTCTTAGCACAACAGAGGTGTACAGAAGGGCATCTCAGAAAACACAACTGGTCGAACCTTGAAGCAGATGGGCTACAGCCCATCCGACCATGCCGGATTCCACTACTGTCAGCAAAGAACAAGAAAATCAAACTAACGTGAGCACATGATGAGCAAAACTGGTTGACTGCTGAGTAGATAAATGTTGCATGGTCAGAGGAATCCTGATTTCTGTTGCAATATATTGATAGCAGGTTCACAGCATGAATCTATGGAGTCATCCTGGTGTCAACAGGCTGGTGGCAGTGTAGTGGTGTGGGAAATATTTTCTTGGCATACATTAGGCCCCTTGATACCAATGAAGCATCATTTGAACGCCACAGTGTTCCTAGACGTTGCTGACCAGGTGCACACCTTCATGGCCACAGTCTACCTTTTTCAAATGGATACTTGCAGTTTGATAGTGCTCTATCGTCTCATGATGGTTCCAGTAACATGACCCAGGAACATCACAGTGACTTTAGTGTACTTCAGTGGTTGAGGTGGAAAGGAATATTCACAGAACAAATGTGCTGCCCAAACTGCAGGAGCTGTGTGATCCTATTGAGTCAGCATGGACCAAGATCCTTGTGGAAAGTTACCACCACCTTGTTGAATCCATGCCACAAAAGGTGGCCTGGCTGTTCTGGAGGCAAAAGTGGGTCCTACCCTACACTAGCTTGGTGTATATAATAAAGTGGACTGCTGAGTGTATACAGTTTCCTTTCAGTATAATTTTTTCTAGATACAACAGTGGAGATAATTTTTCAGCAGATTTTATTTGCATATAACAATGCTTGAAAAAGGAAAAAAAGCCTTTCTAAAGCCTTTCTACTTTAAAGGTCTGAACCTGTCATCCATTCAAAAACCGGAGCTATTTGCATACACCACACCTAAAAACATACATACAAAGTCATCTAATAACATTTGATGTCAGTAGCATTAACTTGAGGATAAAACAACTGATCACATTACGATCACAGAAAGTATTCAGATTGAAAAGTAGGGGAAGACTACTAGTGATCTAGTATTACTCAACTGGTTTGTCTGACTACCAAATCCTTCATGGCCTCGAAGGAAAATCTGATTATAGATCAGTGCCCCTGCTTAAAAACAAATGTTCTATGGCAAAAAGTACACTGTAATGCACATTACATGTACATTACTACTCTGTTTCCACTACAATTTAATAGTCAAGGTGGGATACACCGCCCTAAAGTTGCTTCCAATGTGCCTTAAAGAATATTATTAGCGTTGGTATCAGTGGGTTGGTTCAGAGGACTGTTCACTCTGACAAGAAATATTTCTAGGAGAAATAGTGCAACAGTTTTTTCTTACATTTTTGTTGCAGCTTTTCTACAGCCTCACTCAATGACTTTTTTTTGGCAAATGCAGCCCTGAGGTCATTTCCCCTTCAGGGGTGTTGTTCCTGATTGTGGTTTTTGCACACTTTTGAATAAAATTGCTTGCTTGTCAGTGCCCCCCTGAAATGTGCATTCTGCATTGTCATATTCCGTTGTTTGTGTGCGGTGCAATAACATCTGCCATCTTTTCTGTCTATTTGTGTGGGCAGGCTGCAGCTGTGCAGAAGGAGGAAGAGCCAGATGTAGTGCTGGTTAAGGTGGAAGAGGCGGAGCCTGTGACAGAAACCCAGAGTCAGACGGGGCTCAGCATCCAGGAGGGTGAGTGTGTGGCAGGAGACCACTATCTTTATGCACCTGCTCCATTACAGAAATAGGCCGTGTTCATACTCGGCGGGTTTGTTTCCATATTGACTAATTATCAGCAAGGAGTACTTGGGTACAACTCTCAAACACCTAGCAGAAACTCCAGAACCCAGTCAATGTCCTCCCATTGTGACTCTTTATGATCATAGTAACAACTACCACCATTTTTACCTCTACTCCATTTTCATTTTGGCTGTTGTTGTCATAAACTTGTCAGCTTCCTATGCAGGATAAAATGAAAAATGAACTTGGTCCCTAATAATCCCATCGGAATAGTTCATCTTCATCATATACTATACCGTGAAACAATGCCTCTAGTTGGCAATGTCATGCAAATACCTCTAACAGGCTTGAACTTTTGAAAGCACAAAAGCACTTTTTCCAAAGCAGTGGCTTTCCATTTACTTTCATTTAAAAAAGGCGCTGGCAGTTTGAAAAAGCAGAATAGTGTGAACATGGCCATACTCAGCTATTAGATTAATTTCAACACATTCTGTTGGCTGTGTTTCAGTTAGTGATCCCCAGATTTTAGATGACGTAAAATATCAGATGTTCCTGTGCTGTACATGCGTGTGCATAGATGTGTGTATGCTTGCGTGAGTGTTTGTGTTTTAACATTGTGTTTTGGTGAATGTGTGTATGTATCCTTGCCATGGTTTTCATGTAAGCAGACTAAATAATACAGTTGAGTGACCACAATGAGTTGACCACAAGTTGAAAAAAGTAATGGAAGCCATTTTAGTTTAATTAGTAAATACAATAACTAGAAAACACAGTTTGGTAGCACATGTAAAGAGGCTAAAACAGAGAATGTCTCACTTGTTTCATCTCCTCTGACAGGATTAGTGGAGTCTAGCACAGACGACTACAGAGGAGTGATGCCATTGGATGAAACCACGCAAAATTCAACCCATCAGCTCTTGGACCTGCAGGAGTCTGGGCAGGGCTTCTCAGAGGTCAGCTATGGCCGTTCTTTGCTGTGGACTAATGGGGGGGATAGTTATTGTCATGATGACAGCCTTCCAGGGCCGTCCTCACACTGTACCCCCATCTCATACCTGCCCAGCACACTCATAGGGGCTGAACCTGGCAGCTCTGGGAGGGGATTGGCTGTTGAGAATTCATCAGGGAGGGGATTGGCTGTTGAGTGTTCTGCTGGGAGGGGATTGGCTCATGAGAGCCCTGGAGGGTTCCACGCTGCTCCCTCAGTGTCATTTGAACAGGCTCCTGTTATTGATCTGTCAGAGGAGTCCTGTCCCATTCAGGGTCAAATACAGGCAGTACAGCTTTCTGGTCAGGGGCCCGAACAGTTCCTTGGTCAAAGTCAGGGTCAGGGGAGCACTGTTGATAAGCAGAAAATCCCCAGGAAGAGGGTTTGCATCTGTAGGTTCTGCGGGAAAGGGTTCAGTTCCCCAGCAAATTTAGAATCACACTTCAGGACTCATACCGGCGAGAGACCCTACGGCTGTAGCATCTGTGGGAAAAAATTCTCCCAGTTCTGGAACCTGAAGATCCATCGAAATATCCACACTGGGGAGAGACCATACCAGTGCTTCCTTTGCCCCGAGAGGTTCTCCGACCCCAGCAACCTGAAAAAACACCAAAAGAGACATCACCCTCAAACATAGAGATGCAGCCAGTGGTATTGGCACAGTGAGTTACACTTGGTCTGTTTTGCTCTTGTCATTAATTGTCATAGTTTGACACAGTCAGTAAGGACCCATAATCAATTTTTTAATGTTAAATCTTTATTACATTTTTGAAGACAACAGCAACTCCAGCTCACTGACACAATAATCAATCAACAATTTCTTTGATGTGGTGGCCAAAATGTAACATGGGCGGTAGGCTGCATCCAAAAGATGCTACATGACATTTATTATCTGGAAGAGAATAAATAATAATAAACTGGGTCTTAAATCATCAAAGTGCTTGTTAACATGCAATGTTATAAGATAGCTTATTTGAGCATCAAATGCATCAAACTAGAACAACTTAAGATTATTTTAATACTCCCTAGAACCATTTGAGGGCCCAAAATTTTTTACTTGTAATTTTTGTAATGAGAAATTGGACATGTGACTTTGTTTAGCCCTGTCAATTCAGGTAAATTATCATTAATTTCACCTCCATCTTTGTCAAATTCAGAAGTAAAATGAGTTTTCAATACCCAACCATCAATACAGAAATGAATAATGAGTAATTATTTAATTATTAATTGTTTCAAAATTTGTCTTATTGTTAATTATTTAAAAATGGTTTGACATATTCACATATTTGAACCGGTGGATTATTTATTCTACCACACATTTGAATAGCCTGAAAAGTGCAAAAATCCATTGCAACAATGGTACATTAAGAGCGTTAAGCTCTTTTAAACTGTTTGAAGTTCACCAAAGAAAGAATGACTGAACGGTAGACACTCAGACATAGGGGCAGATGGATAGACGATTGAAATATTGACATCAGATGTTTTCTTTTAAATTGTCCGAAGGACTCTACATGGGAACCAGTGCTGAGAACCGAAGGGAAAGTGCAAGCTACTGCCTAAATCCTGAACAAAATCTGTATGACAGCCTTTCACTTTACTGTTTAGACACGGGAAATTTTAGGTCCGTAATATTGTGTTCATTTTAATGTATTTTAATCACGTGCTTCCAGTGAGGGTTATAGCTAAAATACCAGGGGTTTGTTTTAATGATACATGTTTGAGACTTTTTTCCTTTATTATATATATATATATATCTACAATAATAATTGTCTTTTAAGAGAATGTGTATTTATAGTGTGAAAATGATTTGAAATGGTATGGTACTATGGTATTGAAGGGTATATACATATGTAACACTAGGCTACCCTTTTCTATTGTGTCACAATTTTATAAAATTCTGTTTGATGTCCAAGAATTGCACTGTAAATAATTAAATGATATCTTTTAAAAAACTGAATTTGTGAATTTGTGTTTTTTTAATTAGAAAATGATATATTATTAGATATTATTCCAGTATCGAGGACAGTGAAATGACAAAATTGTGACACAATATTGTATCTCTCCACCACCTCATCAAAAGCCATTAATATTATTCCAAAGATGATTGGAATCTGATTTTTTTTCAAAAGGTTAACATTGGTGTGTTTAAAGTTATGTCTTGACACCTATGTCTACACACAGTATTAACTATTGTTTTTTTAAATATAAAGTGATAAAAGGAAATAGTGAAAATGTTTTTAAGATCCTCAAATTAAGAAGTCTCACATTTTCTCCACCACCTCATCAAAATTCATTAATAATAGCATATGGGTTTCATAAGCACAAACAAAATAAATCAATAATGTGAGGTGAATCCATCTGCTGTGGTTCATTAGCACTGCAGGACTTTACAAATAATTCCTCTTGCGGTGAGGTAGAGCAACGTCGCAGTAATAGTGTAGTAGAAGTCATTTGTTCTCACTTAATTATGATATTCCTATGGGTAAGCATCCAATTTAGTTAATTTGTGGAAATAACGGAGTGAAAGCAACCTGTATCTACAAGAGGTTATGTCAACTGGAAAGTGTGTTAAGCTGGCCAATATGGTATCTGACAATCTTAGTCGAGTCCAAGTCAATTCCAAGAACAGATCCAGTCGAGTTGGAGTCAAGGCCAGGTCCAAAGGGGGCTGAGGCCAAGTCAGTAATGAGCAGAGCAAATTGAGTCCTATTCATGACCAAGATCAAAATAGACAATGAACCGTGTACATGTTTTTCCCAATGTAAAAAATAAGTTCCTAAGTATGAAAAGATGTGCAAAAATATCTGCAAATCTCTATGTTTTAACTTATAAACAACCAACTAATTAATGCATAGGAATTGACTAATCAGTGCATAAAAGTTTGAGGACCATTACATACATAAGTTGAAATCCCCTTAAAATGATTGGTTCTAGGGGAAAAATAAAGCAAACATCTCTAAAACTAACCCAGTTTTAGATAGGAAGGAAAAGATGGAGACAAAGTCTTACAGTAAGTCTTGAGTCAAAATAGGTACAAGATGTCTCAAGACTGATTGTATGCCAATGGCAAGTCAGCTAGAGGAAGCTAGGGTTTGAGGAATGCGAGCAGACGTGGGTTAGCAACCTCCCACCAGAGATGGCACCAGAGATGACTCCAAACTGTTTACTCTGTAGAGCCCTCTGTGCCAAAAAAAATGCTATATGAAGCATATGGAAGCAGCGAGGCTACAAAAGCTAGGATACACCAGAACAGAATTTCTCACTTGGCTACTGGGCTGATAAAGTCAAGAACCCCGGTCTTAATCCCTCTCTCTGTCTTGCTCTTTTCATCTCCCTTTACAGTCTCCAGCACCAGAGTCGATCCCATTGATAACAGAAGAACCCTGCAGTATTGTGTCGGTCCAGTTGAGGGTACCAGACACCAACACACCAGCTAACCCCAACTTACATCAACAACAACTGAGATCCAACACCGGCAATGCACTGAGTTCAGAGTATTCGCTGTTTGAACTAGAAACCTTTTTCACACGCTGGGCCCCCGATAATGACTCGGTATCGCCTGCCAGGGGCCCTTCGTGTTCCTTTAGCACCGACGACTCTGCAAAATGTGAGCAGGATGGAATTATTGTAGAGACTGAGCCCCAGCCTCATCTCGTGCTTCAACCTCCACAAGGGTCAACTTCTTCAATAGTGAGGATGACAGGAGGGGAGAGCAGCGAGAGTTTCTCCTCTCAGTCCGGGCGTCCCAGAGTTCACAGTCAGCCAACTGTTTCACAAGGTAATCTGATGGGAGAATGTTAATTTCAATAATTGTTAGATGTATTAGATGTACTGTAAGGCACTACAATTGTTCAACTGATGGCATATGTTATGTGATGATGCTGCTTGACCTTGGTTTCTGCTCGACCCCTCCTTGTTTTCTGCTCCTAGTATTATCACCCACCTTGACCCCTCCTTGTTTTCTGCTCCTAGCATTATGACACAGCTTGACCCCGCCCTGTTTTCTTCCACCAGGGACATCTGCACCTTTGCAGTTGCAGGCTCCATCTTCTCAGCCGCCCTGGAGCAGAACAGTAGCCATGATGAGAACCGCGCAGACTCAGTCACTGCTACAGCAGCAGCGTCGTTATGGCAACAGGATATCCCAGCAACAACATGGCATTCAGTCCCCACAAAACAAACTATCCACTACTACTGCCGGTGTTAGTAATACTAATAGTGTTGATATAACAAGTATTTCTAGTATCAGTTCAACCTGTAGGACTATGGGCTCCACTGTGGTTCCCCAGTTAAGTTTAGCAGTGAGGGGAACAACGACAGCAGTCGCTGCTGGGCGGCGGTGGCCCACCAGCCTTTTGGCTCACCAGAATAAAAACCAGGCTGCTAACGTTGTGCCAGTTGAGCGCCGCA
>CABFOQ010002512.1:11776-28702 GCA_900660455.1 Gephyroberyx darwinii | reverse complement strand
GCAGGGCATGATCATTTAAATTGTCAATGTTAAACAGCTTAGTTTGTCATCAGCTGACAGTGTAACCTCTACCGTATTGAGTCTCATGAAGAATGCTTCACTTGGTGATCATTTGCCTGATAATGTCGGAACATGTTACGCAATAATTCTTCTTGACATTAAAATAATTGCGGCCAACTCTTGAATGATGTTTTGAAGATGAGCAGAAAGGCGGATGGCGCACGGGGCTTATTCAAATGGCTGAATAAAGCCCTGCCATTTCACTATATTTAAATGACCTCAGCTCACTTGCATCAAAAATAACATTATCCATCTTGAGCATGACCTCCCTTCAAGCTCCTCCTTGGGTAAAAAAGGATTGACTCGCGCTTCTCGGTTCTGTATTGAGGCCTTGATTTTCTACGAGTCTGCACGAGCAGCTTTTGTATTTTGATCATTATGCAGAAGATGAGCAGTTAGTTCACAGCCATTTGTTTTAGAATGAGAGAAAAATGAGTTTACCAGCTCAGGGTGATGTTTCTGCTCCACAGTTAAGATTACACATGTATCAATATTTTTACACTCATGAGTCTTGAATAAAAATAAAATCTCCATTCCAAATGTTCTTTGATAATCTCTACTGTATAATTGACTCTATAAATAAATGAGGCTTTGATGACTTTAAATCCTTATCATGCTCAGTCAGTTTGCTATTCACCATCTTAATATAATGTTGTTTTTATGATGTAAAGTATTGCTTCAGTGAAAAGAGAATATCTTGTTCACTGGCATGGGCAGAAAGTGATTCTTCTCCCTGGTAGGCGTCATATCTTGTGCTTTGACAGCGCTCGTGGGGAAAGTTCTCTGTTTGATAAATGGAGCAATTATGCCTTATTACTGCACTTCATTCAAAATGACTGAAAGGTTTTCAGACTGGTGAAAAGCAATTGTTTCAATTTAAGAATTCAGTCACTGCATCGCTGCTTCTTTTGCCTCTTCTCTCTTCCCTCAGGGGTTGTCTGTCAACATCGTCGCTTCGCGCCGGTTCCCTGTCAGCATCGGGAGGGGAGCCTTGGGAGGTTACGCTGGCTAGCTGGCTCGCATGACATGGAAGTTACTTGACGCCTTATAGTAATGAGTCTATTCACACGTGTTGCAAAAGTCACGCAGCCACGCTGGGATTAAACCAGATAAGATTTGGTCTGCTTATTGCTTACTTATTATCAATTTAGCTGCAGGACAATCTGACCCTAGCAACACTAGGAACTTTGTTTCTTCCTGGCTCTCCTGAATTTTATCAGTCTAGTTTCTGTAAATCCATTTCAAGTTTTTTCCTTTTGTATTCCTTTTGCAATTATGTTCCCAGCAGGACAGCTTTGTGACCATGAAACATTGTGTTAATAGTAGTTTCAAACTACATTATTTTTTTTATCACCAACGGGAGGCCTATTAAAATGATTCTCCAAATAAAAAATAAAACACATTCCTCTTTAGAAATGCATTTTTTTAAGCAGAAGAAGATGAAAAAACATGAGCAGATTGTAGAAATAAGGTATGCAGTGTTCCCACATTACTGACAGTGTCTGTCTGCAGCTCCCTATTCTATTTGTTCATAGCAAATGAGCAAGTAGAGAGAACGACTATTATTTTCATCTCTGGCCTCAACAACACACTCAAGCTCTTGTCTTGTCATACGTTAGCATAGACAGACAAATGCTAACACACAAACACACACAGATAGGAGGAGTGTTATATTAAAAGTAATGGGATTGGAGTAATCTAATTACAATTATTGATTACAATTTTAGATTTGCTGATTGTTTGATGGGTTACTAAAAACCATTTGAAAGGAAAAAAATAAAAGTGAACATAATTCAAGTAAAACAATGCATAATAAAAAATAATAATAACACATTTCCTTAATCATTTATTTTCCTACTCATTTATCTCAAGATTGATTTATTTCTGTGTTTGCTAATCAGGTGTTTCAGTGGCTGTGGTGTCTGAGAGTTCACTGACTAATAAGAGGTTCAGTTGTGCTTATGGGAATTGGATGCACGAGGAAGTCCAGCTACACCTCCTTTGTATGAGATGAAGCTGTGTGTGTAGAAACCTCTTCCAAATTCCCAAGAACTAAGAGGTCAAGCTCTGTGACGGCACCAGCAGCAGCAGACTGAAGTTATTGATTTTTGTCTCTACGGGGAAAAGCAGGAAATCAGTCCTCTGCAATGGTCAAATGTCTTAATTCTCTGGATATCACAATGTTGACCATCACAGCAATTGGCCTGGTCAGTGTTATTAGTCTTAATAGTCTTATTCTTCTTGGCAGTGGTCAACAGCTGCTGGCTGTTTTCAAGGTCTCAAGGCTGATGTAAATAGAAACACAGGTTTTGGCTGGGGAGGGACACTACTTAACACCAGTGGGGCTTCTGAACATGCCATTTTCACATCAAGAGGCAGACATTGTACCAACACAGTGGCTGGAAAACATTCCCTAACCTTTTCTAAAAACCTCTCAGTTAAAATTAGCCTCCTATGGCTTGATGTGAAAACCTCTTAGATTCAATATTTCCTGTTGCGCTTGGAGAAAAACCCACCACTCATCCTCCCTTGGGAGCTGCATTAGTACACCCCGCTGCATTACAAAGGTCAGACGATAAGCTTGCATTTTGTACACACACCACAAACTAGGCACACAGCTTGAGCCGCACAACCGGCTTAAATGTAATATCTAGGCGGTAACATGAAAGTCTCAGATCTAAGAAACAGATAAAAGCTGTTTTTTATTTCTTACTTTTGCTCCTGTGTGTCTTATATTGTATAACTTCAGTAGTTTAGATGATGGTAGCGGGCACTAGTAAGTAGTTCTAACTAATTCTCTTTATGGTACTTTTAGTTGACCGTTTAATTACATAATTAATAAATTCAAACAAGTGATGTATCCTTGGAGCCTACTGGGCTTGTTATTACGAGAATGAAATATACTCTGAGTGCATATAGATCAAATAAATTAAGTGCGATTAAATTCAACAAATAATACATCTGTTATTCTTTAACATGGAGATTCCTTATGGGGTATTTGTCCATGGTTGAACTATTACTCACCTCTCACCTGTTTCATCACATAACCCCCCAACACTGTATTGGAAGAGCACTGCCACAGCATAGCAATTTAATCGCTGCCCCCGAACAGTGCGATTGATTATCCCAATAGAGGTAATTATTTTTTAAAATTCTGTCCAGACCTCTCACTTGGCTGTGCGAGACTGAGTAACAGCTGGATCATGCAAAAATGAGCATTGTGGTTAGGCCACATTCAGCAAATCACTGGAATACATTTCTCTCATGTGATTCTGTATTTGTGTTCAATGTGATTTACCAAATAACACACATAAAATGTACTTCTACATGTTTTTATTGAGCATATTGTTCAAACATTAACAGCCTAAGCTGGAAAAGGTATGTGAACCTCTAGGATGGTGACTTCTATGAAAGGGGGTAGGTGAAGTCAGGTGATCCAATTACTGAGATGAAATTCAGGTGTGGGTCAGAGGTGTCTTGTCTTATAAACCCCCCACAAAGGTTGGTTACCAATAGAGTCTGCTCTGCAACAAAGAGATCTGTTGAAGTGAAATATGCCCCGGGCAAAAGAAATGTCCTCCGGAGAAGAGTTGTTGAGGCTCATAAGGCTGGAAAGCCTATAAAAGCATTTCCAAAGACTCATTCCCATTATTCCTTTCCCTCAGAGTGGACGTCCAGCAAAGATCACAGCAAGAGCACGCCACATAACGGTCAGGTAACAGCTAAGGATCTGCAGGCATCTTGTTGAACTTTCTAACGTCCACAATAAGAAAAACACTAAACAAGAATGGTGTTCATGGGAGGAAGCCAAGAAGGAACTGCTCTCCACAAAAAACATTGCCACCTGGATGTCCCACAAAGCTACTGGAACAACGCTATGTTTGGAGGAGAAAAAAACACTGCTTACCCACAAAAAAACCCTCATCCTAACTGTGAAGCATCGTGGAGGATGCATCATGGTTTGGGGCTGCTTTGCTGCCTCGGGGCCTGTCAGTCATTGAGGGAACAATGAATTCCACATTGCATCAGGAAATTCTACAGGCGAATAACAGGGTAGCGGTTTTAGAATGGCCAAGTCAGAGTCCTGACCTTAACCGTATTGAAATGTTGTGGAAAGACCTGGAGCAAGCCATTCATGCAAGACATCCTAGAAAAATCAATGAGCTGAAACAGTTCTGTCAGGAGGAATGGTCCAAAATACCTCCTAACGCTGTGCAGGTCTGATCAGCAACTACAGGAAACGTTTGGTTGAGGATATTGCTGCTGAAAAAGATTCCACCAGTTACTAAATCTCATAGTTCACATACTTTTTCCAATCCAAGCTGTTAACGTTTGAACGATATGTTCCAGTTCAGCTGTTATTTGTTAAATCATATTGTGTTTTTATGACTTAGATAAATATCAGACCATATTTTAGGAGCCATTAATGCAGCAATACAGGGGAAAAAAGGGTTCACAGCCAACTGCAATGGCTGTTGCAGGTCACTTGATGAGTCAATGTCAGTTCAAGTTGGAGTTGTGCGGATGCCTCATCCAATGACATCATCACTTGCTTTGCTCTCATTACAAACTCCCTCCCAGCATCAACAGAGAAATGGAGTCCTTGACAAATCACATCTCCTCACTGGGGATGCTGAATTCATCAAACCGAGTGAGAAAGTTGGCTTTGAGTACTTCTAAAAAGCTAGTCAACACTCCAGTTTTTCCATAAGTTGGGCAACAGTTTTCCCTCGCCCCTGTAGTTACAGATTCAAATGAGGATGTACAAAAGTGACATATTCTTCATTCAGCATTAGTAATAGGAATGTGTCAGCTTTCTTTTGCTGGCAATTGCGGAGAAAGGCCACAATCCCCTTGCTAAGTTCACAGAATCCTTTCAGGGCACATCCTTTGCTCAGCCACCGTGTATCAATATGGCTTAGCAAATCATTATGCTCAGCTAACATGTCTAATGATAATTGGCGAGACAGATTGTGCTGCGGACTAGAAGTAGAACGAATGCAGTTTATAATTGACATAACAGAGGCCATGGTCTTTTCCAACTCACCGCTAGGTTTTAAGACACTCTGGTGATCTCATCAGTGGGGCAACGGCAGCCAGATGAGCCGGACACACCCTTTACTCTCTGCCTGTCCGGTACCAGCATGTTGACTCATTCCAAGTCTGACACATTTTCCATATCTATCTATCTATCTATCTAGCTTCAGTTTTTTTCATGTAACTATTTCAGTGGCTGCAAGCAAGGTCTCTTCTTTTTCGTTAATATCCATATGCCACCTGGATGGCTAATGGGATGCTAATGTAGCTTTCTCTCGCTTCGTGAGACGCGATGGCCTGTCTTTGCTCAGAATTTGCAGGTGGCGAGCGTCGGAGCCCACTGGAAAACTGGTGTCAATGTTTAAGCGTCACATTTACATCATAAATAAACATTATTTTCGAATTAGTTGCTCAGAACCAATCAAACAGCCTATTTGAAACGGCTGAAGGCCAGATGTGGCCTGCGGGCTTAATTGTATCGTCTTCTCCTATGATCTTTTGTGACAGAGGACAGTGCTATCTCAAGGGTCATGGAGACCCAGATATAGAGGTGTGAGTTGGCTTGAAAGCTAAGGGTCCCTTCAGACCTAAGAAATTCACTCCCTGTGCTCCACCTGAGTCTTCATGCCCCGGGCGGCTTACACTTACCTCACCCAGCTACTCCCCTCTGTGGCTCAAATGTCTGAACCAGAGTGGGGAGGTGAGCTATTTTTGGTTTGCGTAGGCGTTGGAGGGGCTGGGGCTGCCTTTTCATTTCATCGTCTACGTCATGTTCCCTGGGACCTCATGTGGAAGCTTAACCTTTCTCCATCACATGCCTCATAGAATACAGCCCTCATCTCATCTTTTTATTGATTACATGTGACACATTATAGAGCATAAATTTGATCTGCCCGTCACCCGTGATCAGAAAAGTGACAAGCCCAAGGTTAAGATCCACTCCTGTCTGACTTATAGCCGGTGTAAGCAGTCAAAGCCAGACCTCCAGAGTAGGGCTGCATGTTTGCAGGTCTGGGGTAAAGAGAAGGCAAAGCACCACGTCAAAAACCTCTGCCCTTTAAGGCTCATTAAACCCTGCCGATTGCGTGGCCACCCACAAGCAGACAGGCAAGACAGCGATGCGGGGAGGCTAGCAGGTAGACGGACAAGTAAGCACGCAAGCAGGCATGAGGGTGGTACAGCAGGCTTCTGACAGAGAGCATTAGCATGCCCTTATTCACCATGCTGCCTACATGCCGGACTAATGACGACAGACGTGCTGGATGGTGGACCGGGCGAGGAGAGACAGAGGGGGATACACAGACAGAGAGAGAATAAGACAGGCAGGGTTATTAGAGACAAGAGGGAGCGAGGCGGAGGCAGGATTATGGAGGTACTTGACAGAAAATCAATCGCCCTGCTTAAACATCGTGATCACCTACCCAGTGATTTTCACTTCAGTAGCTTTCATACAGTACTGTGCAAAAGTCTTAGGCCCCCTAGATTTTTTTTTCACATGTGCCTTTGCACAGTACTGTACGCTCAGCCTCATTCTAGAGATCTCCTGTAATAGAGATCATTAGAGATTCAGCTGATGATCACCTGATGATCCACATGTGAGAAACAGAACAGTTCTGATTTGCACACATGCCAGTCACAGTGATGAAGTGTCCATGTAATTAAATATCACCTTGTTGCATGATTTCATTTTTCAAAACAATGTCCTATTAAAAGAACAGAACAACGCCTAATGAGAAAATCAATTTTATATATGGCTTGGCCACTCAGGGGTTTTGGTGAGAAGAGGTGATGGATTGTTAACTGTGGTGGCCAGTAGAGAAACATCCATTACTCACTACAATTCTCATTTATATAATGGAGAAAAACATATTACAGTCTGAAAGACTTCACTGTTCTCATTAACAATTAAAGACAGAGCCACCGGTGGTTATTCTATCCAATAACCAAAGTGTTATAAATGGTAATGCAAGGGAACGAAATTATCTCAACTTCCCATATACCAGAGGATAACAAAGGGACAAGAGAGGCAACAGACAATGTCGAGTTTCTCTGAACGAAGAGCTCTCAAGCTTCGATTTGTGACTTTCTGTCGGCGGAGAAGCGTCCTTACCTGACCGGCATTTTATTTTGGTAAAAAGGGGTGAATTTACAACATTAGTGGGGGTGGGATGCTCTTCCCTGTTGAAGCTCCTCTTTGTGGTTTACACATGATGTGATGAGAGAGGCAAAAGATTTAACAGATCTAAAGCTCACTTGCTGCTGTTTTGTATTTCACTCTTACATGTCGATTCATCACTTGCTGTAGGTGGAGAAGATTTCCCACCAGTGACCGTACCCGACACTAGAATTTGATTTGGGCAAATAGAGCGAATCTGTGGGGTCTCAATTAGGGGGAATGGGGCACTCTTCTCTGTTGCAGCCCCACTAAAATCTTGGCTAGTGCAGCTTTAAAGAGTGTGAGAAAAGTGCCGTGGATGGAAAATTTAACATTCAGCAGGAAATACTTCCACATCCAGGGGTGCCTGGTGCAGGAGTGGCCGGGTGGGGTTGTGTGCTCTGCCTCAGTTCAAGCTAAACTGCAGGGTGTGACAACAGAAATATCAGGCGACGCTGAACCCCTGTTAGTGTCCTTTGCTGGCAGCAACATCAAAATATGGATCTCTAATAGCTGTCATGAGGACAGTATACAATGGTGAATTAATCATCCTCTCTTGTTCATAACAGCATGTACCCCCAGAAGCTTGGATTGAAATGAACTACTTCTGATTGATGTGACCGGCCACGGAGAAAGGATTTTGTAGAAATATCAATTTAATGGCCGTACTTCAATGAGAACTGATTTGTACCAGCAGGATGCTGTGAAGCTTAGCATGGTGTGAATGAAGTAGTTTCAAAAGCCTGGCTTTCCAGCACACTGCCATTTCCTTTTGTGAAGCATCCATTACATAGCATGCAGCCACATCTTCAATAAGGCTTTGGAAAAGAAAAGTCTTTTGACATTTCCATTTCTGATGATAGGTGGCGTGCACGGTGCTAGACCCTGCTCACCTGACTGGTCTCTCAGTTTCACTAATGCGTACACATTAACAGGCGTTTGCCATTTTTGCTGCAGACGAGCTGTCAGCCTCCTTCACCCCGGACAAACATCGATGTGCTTATCACAATAGTGCATGACAGAATTAAATGCTAATGGATGGAGGAGCATGCATAGGGGGGGTTGTCAGAGTTACGAACAGCCTCTTGACACGCACTCGTCAGCTGGAGCCGTCAAAGTTGAGGTGGCAGTGTTGATAACAACGCGCCCGCTGACCTTATCGCTCTTTCCGTATGAAAATCCGGAGCTCAGTAATTAACAGCGGCAACTTTTCTTTGTTTATGTACCGTTGGGTAAACGTAGGGATCGCTGCGCCGTTCCTTCAGGGACCTGTTCATAATGAGGTGCAGTGTTTGAGAACGGCAGTTGAATGCCATTATTTCTTCAGTATATTGTTCTTTGCTGGGTCAGAATTACTAGCTAGAATATTGTATGTTGTCGTTGCACAAAGGCCCATTAACTGAGGAAATGACTGAGCGGGTGAGATGGAGTGTGCTGGATTTACATGACATCTCAAAATGCAGTGGGAATTGAGTGGAGCCGCTGAGGATCGGCGAGCCGGAAACAGCGAACGCAAGCAGATGTGTCCAAGTCTAATCCCGGCGACAGATTGCATGTTGAATTTCAGATGGGCTGGAAATTGCACTCCTGCATCGAAAGCACGGCACCCTGATTGCGAAGAGACGAGTCAAGAGCGGCTCAAGAACTTGTAGAGACACCTGCTAAAAGGCCTTCACACACACACGAGCTCAAGTGAGTGTCAGTGACAGTCCGGCTATCCATTTATCCTCCAACGACGGCGTAGTTTTCAGAAATCACAGTGTGGAAAAGGCATTGAATGCAGAACGAGAGTAGGAGAGGAGGATCAAGAGAGTGATCAACAGCGGAGGGAAATGAGGCGGGATTTATTGAAGTGGTGAAAAGCATCTGGCCACGGTGGGCTACATCCTCCTCTGAGTGTAAACAACCCCCGTTACATCCTCGCCCACGAGACGCGTTCGAGGACCACCAAATCTCACCAGTCAGTTTGCCGTTACGCGTGTGTAACGGAGTTAACTGAACTGTGAAGATCTGGTGGCTCTCCTGCGGCATTTTTTTGCGGATGGCATTCTTAGGATAAGCGCGCATCATCATCATGTGGAGTTAGTGGAGATATTTTCAATTCCGAGGGATATTGGAAGACCAATTGGAAAAAAAAAAATGCAGATCAAGAAAAAAGGGAAACAAGAGGATTGAAAGTCTTCCCCTGGGCGTTAAGATATTACATTTCATCTCATTTTGCGGCCAGGAGTGACGAATGAACGACAGTGATGAATGAGAAACGACCTGAAAATGGCCAACCCGCTTTTCCGTTGTCTCCAATTCGAATTTCCATACCATGATTATTTTCTACTACAACAGCTGCAGAAGCACTTAAGATTACACAAAGAGAGAAAAGTGCATTGAGTGTAATCATAGAAGCTGATCATTTACGGCAACCATAGGTGCCATATTATCTCCTGATGCATTATTCCTCAGTAAATCAACTCCATAATACCCTATGATGTTCCATAGGGATCCCATGAATGAAATGTCACCATCAATATGCTTACAGACAGTAGATGGTGCCATCAAGTGACTGAATTATGTGTTTAATATGTGGGTAGCTGGCCCCTCCGATTTGGTTAACAGACCTGCTGCCTTTGTGTTTTTCAAATTAATTTGCAAGAGGGTAGAGATCAATACGAGGAGATCCTGAGGACAGTGCAACCCATCAGACGCCCTTGAGGGAGGCTTAGCTTCCTTTTATCATAACGGGGATATGAAATGATTGTGCGCAGTACCGAGTGGGATTGCCTCAACACATTCGTGCACATAAACAATCTAATATCTGCCTTTATGTCTCAAGGTAGAATGTTTTTTTTCTCAAGCGGCATCAGTCACAGTCACCACGACGCAGGCGGGCTCAGGCCTCAACACAGATTACTCTCTTTAGGAAATCACCTGATTTGCGACCCTTCAGACGCATTCAAATCAACAAGGAGCACATGGCAGCGCTGAGCCACTTGGAGGTTGGAGTATCCATCAACTGGGATTGAGGCAACAAGAAGGACTGAAGAGCCTTGAGATGCTTTAAGGTCTGTTGTCTCCGATATGATGGAGGTTCCTCCCTGACTGGGAAATAGGCATATAAACTGGTCAGCAGTTATCACATGTTCTGAAAATTACTACTTTCTTTTCATTTTTTATTACATTTTTATAATATAACTGAGAAATATTACACTGGTTGTATATGGCCCTGAACCTGATAGATTCTAATGCAACATTTCCACAAAAGCAGGATATTTCAGAAACCTATGAACAGATTTCCATGATATTTGGTGGACAGATAGGCCTTGGGCCAAGGAACAATTGATTTGATTTCGGTGGTAATTGGGATCTGGGATTTCTGCTATTAGACAATTAACGTATTTTAGCCATAGCTATGAAACAAATGGAGTTGAAGACTTGATTCCAAATCCTAAGGAGAAGTTTGCAGGGTCAAGAAGTCAATTTAACTTAAAACTTAAATGATGAGGAATGAGGTCTTTGGGTGGAACAGCAAGTTGGAAAATCGTTCAGCGTTGGCAAAATTATATGTTTTTCAGTCATCATTCCCGTGTGGTGTGGGAGGACTTTCAGGGGTTGTGAAACCTGCAATTAAGTGTTCCTTGCACATTTTATTTATTCACTGAACAGGTGTGGTGGGTCACCCTGCCTTTAAAAGCTGATAAAGCGCCCAATTGAATTTCATTAGTACGGGTTTCAGTGGACATTTTCTGTGACACACGATGGTCTAGGGGAAAACACTGAACCCTTGCAGATGTAATAGCTACAGAATAAAATATCAGCCTTCAAATCGGTCTAACTCTCTCTCTCTCACACACACACACACACACACACACACACACACACACACACACACACACACTACCCCCATGCCACACATTCAAATCTTCCAAACTCTGTACAAAGACCATACGTCTACTTGAATTATTCAAAGCCAGCAAGCAATTCATACATTATTAACATGCACTTGTTGTAGTTTCACAGTAATCCTTTTTATCAAACGCACCTAGACTGAGGGACACGCAGTCCTTCTGAATGCTAAAAGGGAGCAACAAATACCCCCCAAAAATGAACAGAACATGGATTGTGTCTGGAGGGAATGGGGCAACTCTGGCGTTTAACATATGTCTGAAACAAAGAAATGAATAGCAGCCCGTTTTTTACTGAAAGCAAAGAGTGTTCTTCATCTTTCTGCCTACCTCCTGTTTTTCCTCTCCTCTCTGGCACTGTCATGGTTGCCCACTTTCTGTTCCTATCTCTTACCCAGAGTAATACAGTCATTATAGTAGCATCATGGGCATTATGGGCATTTTCTCATGATTTTTTATCACAGATTGTAATGACTTGAATTTCAGGATGCTCGACATCCTCTACAACTCCTCTAGTCCCTTTTATATTGCATGGCTCATATGTTAGCCACATCAAAGCTTCATATACTTTTTTTATTTTTATTTTACTCAAGCTTTCACCAGTAATTTCACTTCTACTTAAGTAAAATTTCAGCAAAGTACCAGTAGAATTCCTTCTACTTCAGGATGTTTTGGTACTCTTTCCAGCCCCTGCTGCTGCTGCCGATGCTGGAGGCCACAATGCCATCGCCATCCATTGTGGAGTTGTTCACATGTATTTATTCTTCTGTAAAACAAGAAATGTCACCCAGCATCTGTGCCTCCGTTAAAAGCATTAAACATTTGAAGACCTGGGTCTGAGAAAATGTAAGCAATGAGCTCACTGCTTCTGCCTTCGTGTAATCATTTTTAAATGGTTCTAAGTACCTTTCTGGTCTCGCTTCATCTTGTTTTTCTTTTAACATTCTTTAAGGGAGTCTTTCCGGTACGGTGATGAAGGTACAATCGAGAAAAACAAAGATGGCATGCATTCTTTGTTCTTGCCTTGCTCCCCGCTGATCAACAATCAACTCCTGCTGCTGCCGTGTGCCCAGTGACGAGGCTTGGCGGTTCTTTTCCCCTCTCATGTCAAACGAATCTATCAATTCAGCTTCTAAAGGAAAGAATCCATCAAATATACATCAGCCTGTATGTCCAGCAGGAAGAACAAGTTCAAAGAGTTGGAGCTTTTGAATTTTTTTTCCTCCCCTGTGCGTATCGGCGATGAGTCACTGATGAAGATGAGCATTATAGAAAAACAGCTGGATGCTTTGAAAGCATCAGCATAACCTGCATCGGTAAGGATCAAAAAGGAAGATTTGGAGGGGTGGGGTGGGGTATACCATCTCTCATTTGACAGATGAAAATACAGCAGCGGAACCAAGTGAAATGAGCTATCGGAGATTTGCATTTGTCTGCAGCATTAAATTCTCATGACTTAATAGGTCACTAAATGAAGATACAAAGCTCGCTGCAAAAAAAAAAGATGGGGGAGTAGAATTAGTCAGGGAGTGCATTAACCTTTTCAGGGATACAGAATAATAATGTCTCCTCGCCGACCCCTTTCAGAGAGAATACAACGCGCTGTGCCGCACGACGTCCAGTGGTGCTCCATTCAAGGTAATGCTGTGCACTCAGTAGTTACTGTGGCAACCTAACAGAGCACAGCGAAGTTATATCATTGCAAAGTGACTCAACCTTCTTGCGGAGGAAGACTGGGAAAGGACAGTCAGGAAGTACTCGCTCGGGGGTGGAGATCCAGCTATGGCGGCTTCTAGTTGATGACAAGGACAGATAAGGATGCAATCTTCTTTCCTAATACGATGAATGGGCTACGAACTGAAACGTCTGGGCTTGTCTAGTGACTTTGCAAAATAAACCCACTTTAACCAGACGATCGAAGGTAAACACGCGATATGTCAAGCCACTGTTTGCCATGTGGGCTGATGAGGTCCAGCCCACGGGGGGTTGTTGTGGCTGCGTTTTGTTAAGCGGGTGTGTTACCCAAAACCAGCTTGTTTAGAGTAAGCGTGAGCAAAGCCTTGTGCAAACCAGTGGCTCCTAGTAGGGTTCAACTGATGGCTGATGTTTCTGGACTGAAGCTGCCGATAACTAAAATAAGAGTGGTGCAGGAATGAGTCCTAAAACCAGGAAATGAGTTTGCATTTTTTCACTTCCAGTTCCCTCATCTCGAAGTCAATGGGTTTTTTGAATGGGTTTTTGGTTAGATGCCTGAAATAAGGTCTGTGGTTAACACAAGCTTAAGAGGTGTTCATGTTTTGTTCTATGACATAAAATACATCAGTAAATACCCCACTGCTAAATGAGACTACAGAGGTTGTTGGAGGCATTAAACGTCATCACACTGAACATGGTAACTCCTCTACTCACTAGTCCGCCTTTACAGCCTCTAGTTGTGTTTATACTCACGCTCTTCCAAACTATTCTAACTCAAACTTTCCAACTTGTAGATTTATCAGTTTATAGTATTTTTAGTGGTGGTGACGTTGAAGTCATGCGACCGTGGTGTAGTTCGTTGATAGCCTAACGTTAGCTTTTTACTTCTGGCGATTGCATTTATGCTAACTTGCACCACTCTATTTAAGGCTGATATTCAATATCATAAAATTTGATGCCACAAAATCTTCAAAAACTTACATTTATTCAGTCTTTCCCCTAGAATGATGTTCTTGTTGAGGTAAAAACGAGTGTATTGACAAACAGGTATATTGGAGTTTTCCCACTTGTGTCTATGTGGCATGAAACAGTTAAAGGCAGTCTATGCAAGATTTCCACTTTAGTCTAGGGTAAACTTCTGTTCATTCCCCCATTTGGATTGTTGTTGTCCCCTGTATTCAGCTCAATGTATTTTTATGAGCCATAAAGATTGATTGATGTTTTTGAGAATTGAATTTTCTCCTGTTAAACTCCATTGTAGCTACACTGGAAATATCTCAGTGTGGCGTCGTCTACTATCTGAAAAATACACCGCCAAACAACAAATGAGTTGAAGAGTTTTCCTTTAAGCTATAGAAGTCCACCCCACTGAACAAGCTGTGTATCTAATCACAGAGGCTTACTCCTTCTCTTCTAATGCTTAGCGCCAAGGAAAGAGGTATCCGGTCCAATCGATAATATGAGTCTTCCAGGTATTGGACCCGAACGTTGGTGGACATTAGAATCAATACGCCACTGACCTAGTTGCTCACAGTGCAGCTTGGGTGCGGTATTTCACGGATATGTGATCCCAGGTGCAATTCTAAAAGTCCTTCGAGCAGAAAGCATCCTGAACCAAGAGGAAATCGGAAAATACCTGAACATGCTTCATTAATACCTATTTTAAAGCTTTTGTGCAATAAGAAAATCACGAGTGTTGGCATGTTGAGCTGGCATGATGCGGCAGGCTGTGTTGATGATGGCACATTACTATGATATAAATGAACTAACATAGACGTTTATGGAGCCCTTGTGGAATCAGCAACACACACAATAAGTTCGGCTAGCCTGTACAACAGCCAACTACCAGAGCAAGAAGAGGCTTCTGGGCAGATAATGTGTCATGTAAAAATGCTGAAATAAGAAGATGAAGTGCAGAATTAGACTCGCAATTGAGCACATTAAAAAGACACTTCAGTTTGCCAAACTAGGATTTTTTTTGTATCCGCTCACTTCCCCCGTCTCCTCTCATAGTGGTCATTGATCAATGTCTAGGCATTCTGGACTGGTGAGCACGTTTCAAGCATATAAATAGGATTTCTGCCCATAGACTAGTATAGACTGTGCCCATAGACTAGGTGGGCACATTTCACTAAACCCCCAATATTGAGCTATGTGGACTGTAAAACTGTCCACATGTATGATGAAGCTGTGAGGATTATACAGATAGCCAGTTGCAAAGCAGGCCAGCCTGATTACCATTTAATAAGACATTCTGGTTACCTAAGCATATTGGGGCAAAAGGGAAACTGCCAGCTCATTGCAAAGTGGAAAATCAATGCAAACCGCGCTTATTTTTCATTTCCACAGACATAGAGAAGTGGTAAATTATGGGACACAGCAAGCTCATCAACACGATGATGAACGCGGAATCGTGACAGCGTAGCCAGTAAGCAGCAAACACTTAAAGCTCAGCCCCTTCATCACTGACAGCGTGATGGCTGTTTCTGTCTCGCCCTAACAGCCATCATAACTAAAACCCCGGCGAAGCGTCGGCTGCTTTCTTACTGAGTTTCTGAGTGTTTTTTTTCTTTTTTGTGAGTATGTGTGTGTGCGTGTTTCCATGATTCTCCGTGTGATATTGCGAGGGAGGTGACAAATGTGTCTCACCAAGTGGAACCATTTATCAACACTGGCTGCCCTTCCCCGCTAATGAAGTCAGGGAGCCTCGGCGCACACAGAGCACTCCTCTCCCGCCAACATGGACAAACAGGAGAGCATGAGCGATTGCACCACTCTGTCTGTTTTCTCTCTCTCTCTCTCTCTCTCTCTCTCTCTCTCCATTCGCCAATGACAGATCACCCCCTTAGCGGTACATCATTTAGGAAAGCTGAGAAGCAGCTGTGGCACACACTGGCGATTCAGTGGCATTCAAAACGGCCTTAAAGACCCAATTCTGTTTTTTCTACTGAGTTCAGTGATGATGGGAATATAAACACGGGTCTTTGCAATACGGCAGACAGAGGATAAACTTTCTGTAGAGTTTCTTTCCGAAATGAAAGAGCCAAAAAAAAAAAAAAGACTACCAGCATGAAAGAGCCTAACGGGAATTTAAGGAAAAATGTAAGACGTATATAGAGGACATCTTTAGATTATGGCTGTTTTAGGAGTATTACATGACAAAGGTAAATAGGAAGGAGTTTTAATATGTATGTGATTGGCTTTATGTGTGAATGTATGGGTATGTATGTGTATATGATATTTTATTGTATATATATATAGATATAGAGTGTAGTAGACAAATATCTATGCCATTTTGTTTACTATTGTTAAATTGTTTTATTCTGAAGTGATTAAAGTGTTTTTATTTATGGCCTATCTATTGGTTATTATTAAAATGATCATCTTAATACCTCTTACAAAATTGTCATGTTTTAGTGGATAGATAGATAGATCATCCATGTGAATATAGACTGATAAATAGCCTTGATGTCTTATGTCAAAATACTGTCAACCCTTTTAAAGTGACATTTTCATATAAATAAAAGTCCATTTTGCTCCTGTCTATCACTGATTGATAAAACACAGCAGTGATTCAATCTATAGCGAGTCCATGAAAGCTTTTAAATCTGCTGTCAGGTATATCTTTACTGGGAATAATCCTCTGTCACACAGGAAGTTATGCGTTCTATGTTTCCAGCAGCAGCAGCGGTTCATTTGGAAAAAAACAGAAGAAGAACTGGGCAGTTAGCATGAGCAGCGATAGCCACCGTGGCTGAACAGACAAAGAAAAGAGCGCCACCTACAGAAACTCAAACTGCATCAACAGAAAATCCAAGGAGAAAAGCTGTCACATTGCTGGACACACTTTGATTGGCAGGTGATCTTTGGGAAGAGCAGTGAAGAAACACCACAGCGATGAGGCTAAAACACAAAGATGGAGACTACATGAAAGATTACCACTTTAAATGCTCAGTTGTGAAATTAACAATCCAATCATATATTCTGTCTTTCTTAATCTGGATCGATTTGGTTTACATTTGGATTCTGGATTGGGTCTTAAATTAGGTGCAGGGGCCTGACTGTTCCCAATGTCAATGTCAC
>CABFOQ010002511.1:7475-35053 GCA_900660455.1 Gephyroberyx darwinii | reverse complement strand
AATTATTTTGGCCAGGATAATCGTGACATGAAATTTTCATATCGTCCCATGCCTAGTGTGGGCAGCCCAGCATTTCTATGGTCTTTGTTGTGTTGCATAACAGATGGACAGGTTGGAGCTTCTTCACACTGCTTCAGGAAGACAATTTATAGCCATATGTTTGTCTGCATGTGTGTGTGCATCTGTTTGCATGAAAGAGTGTGAGAGTATGGGCTCTCCCTGTGCACCCATGCCGTTCAACTGCACTGCGTCGTGCACCATTGATTCACAAAAATAGAGCCCTATGATATGATCACGTGATTCTAAGGTATATACACCAATCAGCCATAACATTAAAACCACCTGCCTAATATTGTGTAAGTCCCCGTCGAGCCGCCAAAACACCCATCAAGGCATGGACTCCACAAGACCTCTGAAGGTGTCCTATGGTATCTGGCACCAAGACGTTAGCAGCAGATCCTTTAAGTCCTGTAAGGTGCGAGGTGCGGCCTCCATGGATCGGACTTGTTTTTCCAGCACATCCCACAGATGCTCGATCGGATTGAGATCTGGGGAATCTGGAGGAAGTCAACACCTTGAACTCTTTGTCATGTTTCAAACCATTCCTGAACGATTTTTGCAGTGTGGCAGGGTGCATTATGCTGCTGAAAGAGGCCACTGCCATCAGGGAATACCATTGCCATGAAGGGTTGGACTTGGTCTGCAACAATGTTTAGGTAGGTGGTACGTGTCAAAGTAACATCCATGTCAGGGACCGAGCTGCTGCTGGTGTGGCCATCACAATCCACATGAATGCCAGGACTCAAGGTTTCCCAGCAGAACATGACCCAGAGCATCACACCTCCGCCGGCTTGCCTTCTTCCCATAGTGCATCCTGGTGCCATCTCTTCCCCAGGTAAACGACGCACCTGGCCGTCCACGTGATGTAAAAGAAAACGTGATTCATCAGACCAGGCCACCTGCTTGCATTGCTCCATGGTCCAGTTCTGACGCTCACGTGCCCATTGTGGGCGCTTTTGGCAGTGGACAGGGGTCAGCATGGGCACTCTGACCGGTCTGTGGCTACGCAGCCCCATATGCAGCAACTGTGTGTTCTGACTGTGGGATCAGACCAGACGGGCTAGACTTCGCTCCCCACGCGCATCAATGAGCCTTGGGTGCCCATGACCTCGCCAGTTCACCTTCGACCACTTTTGGTAACTGACCACTGCATACCGGGAACACCCCACAAGACCTGCCGTTTTTTAGATGCTCTGACCCAGTCGTCTAGCCATCAAAGTCACTCAGATCCTTATGCTTGTCCATTTTTCCTGCTTCCAACACATCAACTTCAAGAACTGACTGTTCCATCCCATCCCTTGACAGGTGCCATTGTATCGAGATAATCAATGTTATTCACTTCACCTGTCAGTGGTTTTAATATTGTGGCTGATAGGTGTATGTTATAAAAATGTATATACAATTTTTATAAAATTACTAAAATAAAATTTATAAAAATAAATATTCTCTGTTTTGAAATCCATATGTTAAGGTAAATATAACTCTGGTAGATGTACATTTCCCAGTTAATCTGGGTTCTGTTATGACAGACTGGGTATCTGCAGGTTTCAGAAAGCCAAATTTAAGACTGTTTAAGACCTTTTCAATGCTACCTGGAATTGGACTAATTTGATGACCAAATAAAGAAACAAAAAGCTGATAAAAATAGACTACTTCCAGTTGAACATAGTTATGAAACCATAAATGAGCAGTATAAGGAAAAGGACACCAGGAAATTAAATGTTTAGAGCAGAAATGGCAGTTTAAACTCACTTCTCAGATTTCCCTGGCCCCAGCGTTACTCACTGTAGCACAAGGCTCTCTCAGTCCTGTCCCTACGTTTTGTTGTGGGTAGGGCATACCATGTGGCCAAAATATAGAAGTCCTTTCCCTCCGTGTGCAAAAAGATGTGCAGACCAAAACATTCTTACCTCTCAATTTTAAAGAATCTAGTGTAACATAACTCCATGAGGCCAATAGTCTGTTAATAAGACTTTACTACAAGAAATACTTATTGGTCGGTATCAGTGGCACAACGTGCAATCAACGTGTTACAGAAATGCAATCAGCAGGACACTCAAGGACTGAGACTTTGACTAGTGTTTTCCACTCACATTAACCGGTAAACGTACACAAGATTTACCATGTAATGTACAGCAGTCGGATTGATTAGGTGTAGCAACAGTCCTGAACAGTGATTAATATCAGAATCAGAAGAATCAGAATCAGATTTATTGGCCAAGTACATTCGGATAGTACTAGCGCTCCCATTCAAGTGATACAAACGTGGTATGAGTGGTTGGAATTCAACTAAAACCGTTGAACTAAAACCAAAACCTGCTCTCTTCGTCATGTCCTCATTCAAAATGTCCTCATCCAGAACCCAGTGAATCATTTTGAGAACATTTCAAGAAAATTTATATTTCTCAACTGATAAGTGAAACATGAATGAATGAAAACAATACATTTACATGATGAGGGAGATGGCTTGATCTGTATGAGTCCATTGTTATGCCTATATCTAAATGGTCTGTCCCGCTTTCTGTCTGCCTCCAGGTGCAGTCCAGTATAGGGGCCAGCCTGCCCGATAGCAGCACCGGGGTGCAATCCAAGCCCCGGCAGCAGCAGAGGGAGTCTCCCCCAGACCCAGTCCCAGGATCAGACTCCAACCCCGGGCAAGAGCTGCAGCCTCAGCCCCCAGCAGAGCCGGAGCCTGAGAAGAGAGGGGAGCCAGAGGAAGATCCCAACGAGGACTGGTGCGCCGTCTGTCAGAATGGAGGGGAGCTGCTCTGCTGCGACAAATGTCCCAAAGTTTTCCATCTGTCCTGCCACATCCCCGCACTGAATGAGTCCCCCAGGTGAGAAACAAATGAGTGTCACGGGGATCATCGACGCTAATAGTTATGGCTGCACAATGCTGATGATTAATATGCTGCCAGGTTGGCAGGGCTGCCAGCTCAGTATTTAGCACTGCCGCCTCGCAGCTACAACGTCGACCCCTGGCCCCAGTCCTTTCTGTGTGGAGTTTGCATGTTCTCCCCCCGTGTGTTTGTCTATCTGTGTTTGCTCTGTGTTGGACTGGCAACCTGTCCAGAGTTTGCCTGCTTTCTACATAATGCATGCTGGGATAGGTTCCAGCGCCCCGTGACACTGTACAGGAGTAATTGGGTAAAGAAAATGAATAATATGCTGCCTGAAGAAGAGTGTATCCACTCTAAACATGCTTTTTTTGTTGTTTTGTTTTGTATGGCCATATTGTTCCAATATGTTGCAACTGTTTCAACTACAGGGGGCATTCTGAATGAAATGAAATGCTTCAATATGCTTCAATTAATTGTGGAAAATAATTATTTACAATTAATTGTGTGAGTAATAATTATTTTGGTGCTAGCAAGTACCAGAGCTTCCACTGGGGGTCACTCTTGCCTTACCTTGAACTTGCCAGTCCGGTGCTTGAAAGCATGACTACTGACTTTACTTCTATTGATGTTCAAAAACTTCAAAAGCTAGGTCTTGAAATGGATCAACAGTGATATAGCAAATCTGAGAAGTGAGTTTAAAATTTCTGCTCTAAACATTTAATTTCCTTGTGTCCTTTTTCTTAAACTGCTCATTTATGGTTTCATAACTTTGTTCAATTGGAAGTAGTCTGTTTTTGTCAGCTTTTTGTTTCTTTATTTGGTCATCAAATTAGTCCAATTCCAGATAGCATTGAAAAGGTCTTGAAGAGTCGTAAATTTGGCTTTCTGTATCCTGCAGATACTCAGTCTGTCATAACAGCACCTGTTTCAGTACCAGTCAGTCTATTCATCGAACAACAAGACTCATTCAGAGGAGTTCATAATAATTGCATACTGATGATGGGGCCACTGACGACCTCTTCAGGTCTTGTCCTCTTCAGGACTTAAGCTTGGTTGAGCTGGACAAACAGCCCATAATTCAATCTAGGGAGGACACACTACAATTTTGATCATATTTAGTCCATAAAACCTTACAAGATTGGAGGGGGAAATTGCACATCTCTAGAGGTTTTCCTGAAGCACCACAATCTAGAACAGCAACATCGGTTCAATATTGTGTGCATCTGCCTCAACGGTCATTTCTCTTCTGTCGTGATGTGTCCGTTGTCAGCGGCGAGTGGTTCTGTTCGTTCTGCCGTGACCTCACCGCTCCCGAGATGAAGTACGACTGTGACGAAAAGGAGGCCGCGAAGGATGAGCCGGAGTCTGAGCGATTCCCACCTGTTGATAGAAGGGTACAGTCACTCAGTTGTCATTTGCTTTTCCTTGTGTATGATATCGAAAAGCTTGGTGTCTAAAACAGGTGCTCCTATTCACATTCCAGATTTAGATATTTCCAAATCTGATGAATGCTGTTCAGCAACACACACATTCAAATTTTACACGCATCTTGCCTGGACAGCAGGGTGGATTAGTGGTTAGAGAGAGAGTCCCTTACCTGGAAGGTTGTAGGTTTGATTCCTGCAACAGTCAGCAGTCAACCAACAACCACATTTTGTGTCAAAATGTCCTTGATTAAGACACTGAAGCCCCACCTGCTCACTCAATGCAAGTCGCTCCAGATAAGAGCATCAGCTAAATGTCTGAAATCTAGTTTTTCTTCTTTGACCATGCAGAGGTGTGAGAGGCTGCTACTACGCCTTTACTGTAACGATTTCAGCACAGACTTCCAGCAGGCTGCTTCTCCATCGGTAAGGAAATAGAACTTTACTAATGTGTTTTACTTTACACTTTATTGTGAATCTTAATCGACTCAGACTCGACCAGCCAAATGGGGGAGCATTTTGGCTGTCGAGTCAACCTGCCACTTTGGCAAGTATCCAAATAAATGGGTAATAATGATAAAGTAATCAGCAACTTGTTTTAAGAAACACCATTGGGTTCATTTTGATAAGTGTGTATTTCATTAGTAGTAGTAGTAACCACTGCTTGGAGGTTCAATTTTATTCTAAAAATCTAGTTGGCTGGTGAAATCGTGAAGGTGGCTAGTGATTTTTATTGGGGCTGGTGGACATAAAACTGCCCCTAATGCTGCTGGACTCTTTATTGTTTTTCTGGTCTAGGAGACGCGGCGATACAAGGAGCTGATTAAGACGCCGATGTACCTGTCATTAGTGAAGAGGAAGCTGGAGACGAAGTCGAAGGAAGATGCGCGCTATGTCAGCCCTCAGGAATTTGTTGCAGACGTCAGGCTCATATTCTCTAACTGTGCAAAATACTACAAGGCAAGCTTATTAATAGCTGTTTTTTTGTTGAACCTTAGCTTGACTTTTACTGAAGAGCCTTTGTTTTAAGGTGCAGCACACTTTAATATTCTCTGAAATTTCTGTATTCCACCAGGTGACCTCAGAGATAGGGAGTGCCGGCTTGTACCTGGAGGACTACTTTGAGGAACAGCTCAAGATCCTTTACCCAGACAAGATCTTCCCCGGAGGGAGGGAAGAACGGATGATCCCTCCCTTGGAGGATGAGATAGATGAAGAAGAGGAAGAGATGATGGAGGGAGCTATGGCTCCCATCGAGGACGATGCGCCAGCAAGTCCCACAGGAAAAGGAATCCCCCCTGTGGAGGAGGACTTGCCTCCTCCAGAAGAAGGGAAAGCTACGGTGGAAGAAGAGAAGGAGGAAACGGAGGAGAAGGGGACTGTTACGAGTGAAGAAGTGACAGACAAAGGCATAGCAGCCACAGAGGGAGGCACACCGCTCCCGGAAGAAGTAAAACAGGAGAAGACTATTCCTGTGAAAGATGCTCCAGCTGCTGATGGTGAGCAGAGAGAGCTAGCACTCCCCAGCTCCCCAAAAGAGGAGCTCCCTCCTCCCCCTACAGATGGCACCACAGAGCCCCCTGAGACCCAGGAAGAGCCAACTCTTACAAACCCAGCCAAAGAAGAGGAGGGACAGACAGAGACTGTAGAAAAGATGGATGGTTTCAGTCTTCCATAGAAGCGGCCCGACAGGGACCTATTTGCTGCAATCAGACACTTTTGTTTTGTACTCTGTAATTTGCAATAGGAAAAAGGATACTGCTATGCTAAATTGACTTCTTTAGTGTCGGTCATACTGTAGATGCACATTGAAGGCAGTATACAAACTCTTTTTGTGTTGTTTTGACTTGACAGAGGTTACAATTGTACTGTAACATAGGAGATTATTTTCTGTGATGACACTGAAAAGCACACAAATGATATTCTTTGTGGATGGGATGCCCTGTAAGTTATCAATTATCTCGCTTATCAGTTGACTTGTACATAGCATTGCCATGTATTGAACGCAAGTGCTGCATTCAAAACAAGAAAATAAGACATTAATTCAGTTACTGCATGCAAAAAAAAATCTCTAATATAATTAATCATGTCTCCATTCTATTATGTTTATAGAATTTAGCTCACTTCTACTATATATTTGGGTTATAAACAGACTATTTATGTTCTAATGTTATTTTAGTTGAATGCTATGTAATAAATAGGGCCTAATGTAGTTGTATATAGAATGAAGTGCCATATATATCATTCTACATTTGATCTCAGTTTGAAATGTGGCATTTTGAAAAATTGCGCTGCTCAATTGTGACTTTGAGTAAGAGAACAAAAATGATGGCCTCTATCCTCTTCCTGTTTTTGTCTTGTGGATTTTGCTTGCAGGCTTGGCCTCCAAAATCCCAACAGCGTTTTGTCCTGGTAGTTTTTATCAAGACGACATTTCTGCCAGACCCTTACGAGACGTCATTACCTTTATCAGTAACAGATAACGCAGAGACATGCGATAATCCGTGTGTCACCATCAGCTCCTGACATGATTATTTCGTGTTTTCCTGCCGTCTGCACTATGATTCCTCTTTAAGAAGACTTATTGGTTAGTGACCTGTCTTTCACAAGTGCTCCCTTACTGAAGATAACGGGAATGCGCGCAGTTACGCACAGCAGTTATATCTGGCCCATTTTTATTTTATTTTGTTATATTTTAAACCAGCGGTGTCGTTTTCTGGAAAGAACTGGAATTAAGATTTACAAAATACACTACTCAGTGTAAGACATACAGCAGGTCACCAATCGCAAAGAAAAAAATTCTTACCAAAAACATTGGCGTGATTGCTAAAATTGTATTTTATTTGTATTCATTTTTTAGATATGACTTTCAAATAGGCCTAGATGTCTGGCAACTTTCTCTTGATCTTTTCTTTGCATTATAAAGATAAAAAAAAAAAAACAACAACTATAAGATCACCTGCCTCACTTACTCAGTATGGCAAGCTGCGCGTAAAACCAAATGAACTCTCATGCTTTTAACCGGCCTCCTCTGAGACGCGCTCCGTCCTGAACGGGAGGCGGAGTGAGCTGCTGGGAAAACTGCATTCAGACACAGTTCCAATAAGCTGCTCTTCAAGTCTGGGGGAGGAGGAGGAAGGAGACGGTCCAGGCAGGCCCGGTTATCATCAACTCAATACAGCCGTGCATTTTAGATTTGAGACCACCGGAGGAGAGGAGACCCCAGACTGAATCCAATGGCACCGTGGATAATTCTTATGTTTTCTTTATACGGACTTCATGGACAAGGTAAGAAAATTTGAATTTTGGATAGTATTTCCAACATCAACCGCTTAAAGTTTTGGCACTGGAGACTGAGTTGGTGGTTTGGACAGAATATGATGTACGTGTTTTCTTTGGACAATATTTAGGCTAACCTAATTAAATAAATTACAAAACTTTAACTGCAGACCAGTATTTATCGTTGGGTGCCCGCTATTGTCTGACATTTGGGGCAGACTTAGTTTAAAACAGGCTGGCAAATTCAGGAATCCTTAACAATTTTTCCCTTATTGTAATACTGCACAACTATCCAGTCCACAAAGCTGCTGCTGTTTATTTCTGAACCATCTCTCCAAGCTCACTATGTGGGCCATGCAGAGCTGCAGCCACCCTCTTTGCAGGAGTGCTGTCAGGATGGGAGGAACCGGACCCGGCAAGGACACGACTGTATAATCTTCCCCCTCATCTCCTCCTCCCACATCTGCAGGTAAGTTACACTCAGCAACACCTGGTTTCAGCAAGGAGCTGGTTGTGGGGCCCGGGGGCCAGCAGGAAGGTCTCTGGAAAAATAGAGGAATCGTTTAATTTTATGCTCATGGGCTTTCTTAGTGTGCAATCTATTGAAATGGGGATCTGTGGTCTAAAGGTGTACCCATTTGGAGATCCTTGCTCATGGAGGATCATTTTGCCCAGCACAGATTTATAACAAGACATACCACTGTGTTGATACTTTACACCCCCCTAAAATATGAGTGTAAACATGCAAAACCCATACCTCTGGTAGTGTTGGTGCAATGCTCTACCCATTGAGCTATACAAGACCACAACTGCATCAAGGACATCTGAACCCTTGATGTGTGAAAGTATTTATTATTGAAGACTTCAACTGAATGATGGGCCCTGCACCATGAGTTAATGGGACTGTTTTTTTTTCAAGTAGTGATAGGCTCAGGGTTCCTGCACATGTCTGGAAAGTATGGAAAAGTATAGAAATACAACTCGGTGGTTTCCAGGTCTTGAAAGGTTTTAGGAATTGCACCAAAAGTCTCAGCAAGTATGGAAGAATGCTGTTGATCAATTCCCATCCATACACACATAATGTTTGTTTGCATGAAGAGCAATCATCTCTCAATTCAATTTGCCTTATCTGTAGTGCATCACATTTAACACTGACTAAAATCTTCAAATCAGATCAAGAAATGAAGGTCTGGAAGAAGTATGGAATTTGGAAATGGAAAATGTGTGGGAACCTTGAAGGCCAGTGGTGGGGATCTTTAGTGTCTGTGAAGCAGGGAAGGTATCTTTAAAAGCAGTAAATGTCCCTGGGGCTCCAAATCATCTCCACAGCCCTCTTCAACCATCCTGCTGAGGACTACATGGTAAGTACAGGAGCTACGTGGCCTCCTGGAGCATTTTAACACTAAAGGGCCCTGTCTGAACTGTAAGAACATGGAGGTAGTGATTGAAACAGAGGAACACCTGGACCACACATGGAGGGCAGAGGGATGGATAGATAGGGGGGAATCAGCAGCAAAATAAATTACACTTTTATTTTATAAGATTAAAAGGTTTTGTATAGTATTTATATAGAAGTAACACAAAATGTATAACTGAACATTTGACCAATTTACATTCTGACATACTCAGACATTTCACAGTGATGTACAAAGTAATGTAAGATTTGTAATAGGGCATATTGCTGCTACAGTGCATTCCTTCATGTCACAGGCAGGTCAGTGATTGATTTTGACAGTATCTAGATTTCTGAAACAATATAAAGACACTTGCAATCCTTTGAAATCAGCTGACAAGACTGTATCTTCTGGGAATGGTCCTACAGTAACATACTTCTTCACTGATTCTGATTCAACTCTTTCCTCCTATAGAGCAAACAGCACAGTTGCAGAATACGTTTTGTTCTGTATGAGGTTTCATGCTAAATTGCTCCTGTTTATTTTCCTCTGGGAACTGTCCAGGATAGCCCAGGAGCAGTGCTGTGCAGCACGGGTAAGAGACACCCTCTGTACCAATGGTATCAACATGGCCAGAAATCAAGGGGCCTGTGAGAGGCCCTTCTTCCAAGGAGAACCCTGGGAAACACAGGTCTCCAAGGTGAGTCTCTGCAGTGTTGATATCTTATGCCTTTACATGCCTCCTTACAAGTACACACATACACATTACACTTATTGCTTTATAATATAAAGTAAGCGTTATTCTGAGAATATATCTGAGATGATACTAAGATTTCCTCTATTTTTTTTTTTGGACTGTGTCAACCACCCCTCTCATTTTGTTTTTCTGTCATTTCTGTGTATCAACTCTTTCCATCTCCTTCTATTTCTGTCTCTCTCTTTCCTGTAGATGTGCTGTGACTGCTGTATGCTGGGTCTGAGTGCAGCAGCCCAGGGTTTGAGCTGCGAGCTTGAGGGTCTGTTGCTGGGGAGACTGTGTGTGCATGCAGCTAATACCTGCTGTGGCAAAAACACTACAGAGGAAACCAAACCTCCTACTCAAGGTAAAAGACCCAAATAATCCCTGTTGCAGCTCAGAAAAACACAGACGTGTCTTCAGTCTGTTATAAACATTCAAGGCTGGCCCTGGTGTTGATTACCTATCATGGAAGAATGCCTACTGGGTATTTCTGACATTCAATTCGACATTTGGCATTTGAAAAGAACTCATTATGCTAGGTTGTTTGCACACACTAAGTGCCAAATGACTTTTAGTACCACAAATATCATGATTTTATTAGCACTGAGAGTGCAATCTTGATGTTACCTCATTCATTGTTGAAGTGTTTTGGTGAAAAGACTGAGTGCATCAAATCAAAGCAGCCAATCTTACTAGGAGCAGAGAGCAGTACTGTTTCCCAAATGGCTTGCTTAGATGGCCTTGATATGGCAGCTGTGGAGCAGATTGCTGCCAGACATCCAGACTAGGTCACAAGGATATTCAGCAGGCTTAGCTGTAGACACCTTGCCAAATGGTGACTCAGGGCCAACTGGTGGCTTCAGAAAGATAGGTGAAAAACACAAATATTTGGGAACCATAAAATCACAGTTTTTGACCCCACAGAGTTTGGGTCAGTTATTTTTAAAGAAAAGCGAATCAATGTCTTGCTCACGCAGAGCAAAGGTCAGCGTGATAAGAGCTTAATAGTAGTAGAGTAGACTAGTAAAGCACCAGTTTTGTGAAATCTTCTTGTGCCATGTGTTGTCAAAATGCTAAAGTAATTAATCTGTGGCATCTTTTGTTATGTGTGGAATTTGTTTTTCTATATTGTAAAAATACAGTATTTGCTTGTTTCTTTCACAGAACCAGTATCAGAAAAACCTTCAACCAGTGTCACTGCAAAGCCCGTGGAGGGAATACACAACTGTAGAGGTTTGGCACCTTCATAACTCAGTAGTAATCTCCTTCTCCTTAAGAGGCTTAAGCACCAGCCTCCACAAGAGAACACCTTAATGGCATTGTCTTCCATCAGCCAATTTCCTGGACTCTGTAAATTAGGACTGTGTGTGTATGTTTGTCTGTGTGTTTATGTCTATGTTCTTTTCAGACTCCATCTGCTCCCAGCTCTGTGTCGGTAATGGTACATGTGCCTGCCGTGATGGCTACCAACTGAAAGAGGATGGAGTAAACTGTGATGGTAAGCACTCAAATCTAAATGAATCCATGATTTCACCACAAATTCAACGCTTCAGTTCAATAATTACCATGAAATTGCAAATGCGACTGTGTGATCTGCACAAAAAGCTCTAAGGCATGATCGTTCTGTTACAGTGTCTTCACTTACAATGCATAAATATGGAATAAAAGTAACACTTGCCTTATTAGTGAGACTGAAACTGCTGCTTTTCTCTTTGAGCAACACTTGATCAGCTGTTTCTCTCCTCAGATGTTAATGAGTGTCTGACTGGCAGTCACAACTGTTTGCCGGGCCAGGTTTGCATCAACACAGAAGGCTCCTTTCGCTGCCAGAGGGAAACCAGCTGTGGCACCGGCTATGAACTCACAGACCACAATAACTGCCAAGGTGACGAGTCAAGTATATACAGTAGCGCTGCAACTAGTCACACAGCATTCATTCAGATCTTCAGTGGTGTAGGTCCTCTCCTTAAGTAAAAGTATAAATACTCTGATAAAATGGTCAAATTAAAAGACCTTGCTATTAAACGTTACCCTCCAACCCTGTAGTTTTAAACCCTTTTGATAATGAGCAAAAATGTCGAAGATGTCTCTGATAGTTTCTGTCCTGGAAACTATTTGTGCGTGTTCTTGCATTGGGTATTTATTCTAAACCCTTCTTTCTCCCTGCTCCTGCCAGACATTAATGAGTGTGATTTGGGGACCCACAACTGTGGAAAGAACTTTGCGTGCACCAACACGGCAGGGTCGTTCCGCTGTCACCCATGGGAGAGTTGTGGAAACGGATACTTTCAGGATGCAGTAGGCAGCTGTATTGGTAAGTTTGGTGTCACACGCACCCAGTAACATCCCAGCCTATCATATGTGACATTTTAATTCTAGGCATAGCTGACACTTTTAACCAGAATGATTTATACTGGGTGAGCAGGTAGGAGCTCAAGGTGTTGCCCAAGGTCACTTGAACAGGATACATGGCTGATTATGGACACGTTAGGTCTTGCCCCAAAACTGTGAGCTTTCAGTTTTGGGACAGTCTCTCTCACCACTGGACCATGCTGCTTCTCATATCCCACATATCTGTAATCTGACATCTCATTTGGGTGAATACGAATGTGTCCTTTTGTGTGGTCAATTGAGTTAGAAAACATTGGGGCCCTCCGATTTCTCTTCAGGTGAATAAAGATGTATACTATCTAGTCTATTCTAAGTGTTGTCAATAAGGCCAACACATAGAGAATAGACCTGATTCCCATGGTGTCCCATTTTGAATTTACGCCACACTTGGGGCGGGAAACTACCAGGAAGAGCAAGTTGAGCCTAGCTATGTCCTACAAGATGCACATTAATCACTCCACAGATTCCCTACTGGAAAATATATTAAAAAGAAATGTATTTCAAGAACCTAAGGGATATAGATTTGACACTCTATAGCTAGCTACTCTAATCTAGCCTGGTAAGATAGTTAACGTCCCTGCTAAAGTCAAGTAGCCGGTGTAGTTGTTGTTCCCAAAATTGCTAATTTGATGCTACCTAATTTGATAACTTCAGGTCTATCTCATCCTATCCCGTCATCTAATCCTCACTCATGTGTTGAAGTAACTATATATGGGGTCATAGTATGTCCACTTCTACCAATTAGACCATAAATGTAGGCTTGTTGACTGTTGCTCATCAGGTGTTTGTCTCATTAGATATAAATGAGTGTGTGGCCCATACCAGTCCATGCCTACCTGGCCAGACCTGCATCAACACGGTGGGCTCGTACACCTGCCAAAGAAACACTATAACCTGTGGACGAGGCTATCATCTTACCAAGGACGGCACGCGTTGCGAAGGTAAGTACTGTCACAATGAACTTGACTTCCATTTTTACTTTCATAGTGTCTTTAACATTGAGTTGGACACTGTCGGATACCTCACCACAATTGCCCTTGTTTCTAACGAAGGAAAGAAGAGGTAATTCTGCTTTTGTATTTATCTCTTTCTCTCTGTCTCCTCTTCTTGTCTCTCTCTCTCCTTCTCCTCTCTCTGTCATGCTATCATTCTATCTCTCACTTTCTTGTTCGGCGTTGCCTGATAGATGTGGATGAGTGTCGTGTAGGCCATGTGAGTGTGTGTGGGGGCCATGGTTGTGTCAACATGGTGGGCACGTACCGCTGTGAGTGCCAAAATGGCTTCATCTTCAACAGCATCACCAAGCTGTGTGAAGGTACAGTACACTGGCATCTTAACCCAAATTAGTAGTAGAAGAGGAAGATAGGAGAAAACAAGTGGATTTTTCTGATACAGCAACCATTTAATTGTGTATTTTCCAGCTTGTTTCAACTTGTTGGAATGTAACTGCTGTATCATCTGCTCTGTACTTCAGATGTCAATGAGTGCAGGCATTATCCAGGACGCCTCTGTGCCCATAAGTGTGAGAACACAGCGGGGTCCTACCAGTGCAGCTGCAGCAGAGGCTTCAAACTGTCCCACGATGGCAGAAACTGTGAAGGTAAAGGTTTCCTAAATTATGGGTTGGGACCCAAAATGGATTGTACACATTTTCCTTTTTCCTCATGCACAGTATGTTTAAAATATAGTATGTTTTAAAGTTTTGTTCCAGTGTGTGACATCCACCAGTCATCCATATTCTTACAAAATGACTGGAAACACAAAATTGAAACATATTAGGTAGGAAATGTAGGAAATGCATTTACTTACTTAAGTAACAGTGGCAGAATCTGGACACGCTCACAATTTGATGTTTCTTTTTCCAAATGAATATCTGTTGTGTTGGAAATGAACTCTTCAGTTTAGGAACTGTGCATTGGTATATGTAGTGTGAGGAGAAGGGAAACGTTTTTGCCAAAATAATCATGTCTGAACTAAAATGAGACACGCCGTATCGACACCTGCTTGTTGAAAGACGTGGATGAGTGTGAGGCCAAACCTTGCAGCCAGGAGTGTGCCAATGTGTACGGCTCCTACCATTGCTACTGTCGTCGTGGTTACCAGCTGAGTGACATCGATGGGATTACATGTGAAGGTACTATTCGATTCTCACGATTTATCTCGTATTTACGGGGCGGTCCCTCCACTAGGCCACCATGCCTGTCGTCAACTTATAATTGACCATAAATGAGCTCCAGCAGATATTTCTTGCTTTTTGTAAGTAGAGCTGATCATATTTGTGTCAATGTAACTGGTGATTTTGATTTTCTATTATGTTTTACTGCTGATATGGTGGATTGACTGCTATGTTTGCAGCATGTGTTCACACACTTCCACAATTTGTGATGCCAAGTGGGAAATGTCAGAGCCTATGAAAAAATTCTGCAGCTTGCATTTACAGTAAATCCAAAATGACATGTTCCTAGCATAAATCACTCATGAGTCAAGTTTGAAATAAAAAAGAAACACAGTTGGTAGTGGAGCAGGCGTTGCCTGTTTCAGGCCTGGGCCTTGGATGCAGTTTCATTCCTATTATCCATTCCTATTTTCATACTATTTCATCCTTTTCGTGATACCAACCATCCATTCTCCTCGACTTCTTCTCTGTTCTCAGATATTGATGAGTGTGCCCTGCCTACTGGAGGTCACGTGTGTTCCTACCGATGTTCCAACACCCTGGGAAGTTTCTACTGTACCTGCCCCCCAACAGGCTACACGCTAGCCCCCGACAGACACACATGCCAAGGTCTTGGAGACAAACCTTACTGTTTACACATTATGTCACTCCACACATCCCTTGCTTTCTGTCTTCATTTGTTAAATGCATAGGTGAAATTTTGTGCATAGCATGGTGAATTTGACTCGATGTAGACCCACTTTAGACAAACCACACTATTTTTAAAGGGGAATGAAGTAGCCTTTGACCTAGTAAATCTAGTAGGATTTGCAACAATATTGATGGAACTTATCTCCTCCTACACAAGAGCTGTTGCAGTGCATGTCCTTGAATGCATGTTCATCATCGGAATGCAATATGATACTTAAATTGATGATTAGCTGTTATTATTGAACGCCTAACCATTGGTCTCTCTGTGTGTTCAGACATTGATGAGTGCGCAGCGGGGAGCCACACCTGCGCCGTCTTTGAGAGCTGCTTCAATGTACAGGGAGGATTTCGCTGCCTGCCCTTGGAGTGCCCAACAAACTTCCGCCGAGCAGCAGAGGGGTGAGAGCTGACGAGTGGTCACCTGATAATGACTAACTGCTGAAATGAATGGACTGATTATCGTTGGCTGTGCATGATGCATCTGACCCTCTCTGTAGTCTAGAGTCACCATCATGTCATCTTCCGTGTTTCATCTTTTTAGTCGGTCACGCACACCTCTCTCACTCTCTCCACCTCCATCTCTTACTCTCTTCTCTCTCTGCCTCTTTCTTTTACTCTTTCACGGTTTCTCCTCTATCCGTGTATGCATCCTTCTGTTTTTCCCTTTCAGCCGTTGCGAGCGCATAACTTGCGAGTTCACGCGGGATCCTGCGTCGTGTTTCTCGCTGCCGTTGAGAATCTCCTTCTACAACATCACCTTCCCCACCAACATTCCCGTCCCTGCCGATGTTTTCCGGATGGGACCCTCCAACTCTGCGCCGGGGGACGACATGCTGCTTGACATCGTCTCCGGAGATGAGGAAGGATACTTCAGCGCGCAGAGGCTGGCCCACGGTGGAGTGATCTCAATGCGCCGTGCCCTGTCCCAGCCCCGGGACTTCCTCCTGACTGTGGAGATGAGGCTGATACGCTACGGGACAGTTCACCTCTACGTGGCCAAGATTGCTGTGTTTGTCACACACGAGCAACCCATCCGCCCCTCAGGAATGTTACGATATTAGAAGCAAAATTTAAGATGGAGTAAATCAAGACGGACCTGGAACATGATTGGATGACAAAATGGCCAGTTAGGATATTATTGTATATTGTGGGGTGTGTTTGTTTGTGAGGTGGCTGGTCCTAAACCCAGCCACAATAAGATGAGGAAATATATTGTTCATTGATAGGCTTTATTGTAATGTGGCTGTTTATTTAGCTGTACTTTGCCTTTAAGTTGCTTTTTTTAATAATTTTATTTTAGCATGCAATGTAGCAGTAGATATTAGTCTTGGGTGCTTTGCCTTTCATTCACCACTAGGTGGAGCTCTTTAGCTGTTTATGATTATCCAATCATCACTATGAGATGATTGTTCAAGTGCAACAACTTGCATTGAGGGCAGCTCACTCTACCTCATACCTGTCTGACAGCTTCACTTTTTGTATAATTTCTATGTATTTGCAATTAAAAAGTGACAGATAAAAATGGCTTTTTACTTTCTAAGACTGAATACCAACAAACACACTGCCAGTGGTTTTTGCCAATGCTCATGTGCCTCCTCTGCTGTGGTCAATGTTGAATTCAATTTTTCCTATGATCTGTGCCAAACTGACTTACCATAGGATCAAAGATGCCTCGCTTCAGTGGATAGCAAGAAAAATAAGCATGGCACTTATTTATGGGCACCCGGGGCTCGGCCAGCATGGGGTCTCAATTAGTGGTGGAGAAACATTACAGCTCATATGATGGATGGTGTTTTTAGTGTTGGTATTGGGTGGTTATCAGTTAATCTGCTGTAAATGATACCAAAAGACCAGTAGCTGTGTTTGGTCGGCTACATAAATGAAGCCAGACGAATTTTCCAGTGCTCAGATCTTTCCTCCTTATGGTTTTGGGGTTTGGTGCATATAGAGCTGTTAGGAAATGCAGAGATGTTGAACATAGATTATTACAATTGACTCAAAACATCTGATCTTTTTCATAATCCATTAGAGAAGTTAATTTCCAAAATGCCATATACAAATTTATCTGAGGTTCATCATTCAGTATCTCTAAAATATAGAACAATCTAATATAGTAGCTGTAATTTTGTAAGACTAGGCGTCACCTTTTTTGAATTGTGGTTATTTTGGAATGACACTCTTTAGAGTAAATGCATTGATATAAATGATTCGTACTCCCTCAGTTTTCATGTTTTTCCTCCTCCATATCGTTGCTCGCTTCTCTCTGTCCTGTGATCTCATTGGATCACACAAATGACGTTCAATCTATGCACCCTCTTTTGGTTTCTCCCCTTTTTCCACTGTGGCAATGCACTGGCATGGGAAACCACACAATCATCTCTGTGGCTTTGGCCTCAGGCTTAGCGACCAACTTGGACTCACCTGCTTGCTGCTAATTACATGGCTCCATTCCCTCAACAGTCTTTCAGGGTGTGTTGAAAGCTCCACTGTCTTCACATCAGGGGACCCTCACAAACACGATTCCAGGGTTTGGGCTCTTTTGAAGGCACTGGTCCCTTGATTAACTCTGGAGGTCTATGGGACTATTCAGGTGTTGCCAGATTCTTGTGAAACTCTACTGTGCAACGTTTGTGAAACTCCTTTCCTATGAATGTTGGGGAACTACGTATTATGCCTTGTTATTTGTATCACACACATCCACACAGTGTGCATCTACCAGTTATTTCTCTTACCTGTCTTTTCTCTCAGTATGCATCATAAATCATCCTTTTCTCTTTTCCATATTTCCCTCCATCTCCATGTTGTTTGCCTCCTTTTAACACCCTCTTTCTCTCTGTCATACCCAGAACCGAAGGCTCAGGCAGTGCACGTTGTATAAAGGTCTGCCAACCCAACGATATTGGCTGCGCTGTCGACCCTGTCCACCTCATCACCCACACCGTCCTCTCCCTGCCCACCTTCAGAGAGTTCACCGCACCAGAGGGTAAGACGAGGTGGAATGACACCAATTTATTAGAAATAACTTTTAAAATGTGTGTAACTTTGGGGGCTCAGCGGCCCTCAGTCAATTACCTGTCCTCTATGTGAATGTGTGTGTCTGTCGTGTATTGTATTATATAACTGACTCAGTAGCATGTAAAAACAAACACAATTTGTATCATATGTAACCTCACTGACACAACTCTTTCCAAACAGTGCCTCAATACACATCAGTTTCAGTTATGCATCTCAGCCCGCAGAAGAATTGTTTAGTCATATCGTAAATATTTGATTTAAAGAATCAAATGTACTTTGTGGTTTGCATCTCTGAGACTAATGTTGAATTAAAACCAATTCTTCCAACAGAAATAGTTTTCCTGAGGACAACGGTGCCGGCCAAATCAACTCCTCTTCCCAGTGCCATTGATGTCTTCTTTGACATCGTGGCTGCAGACGATGAGTTATCTTTCGACGTGGTGAAGCATTCCTACCATGATTTGATTATGGGTAAGAGGGGAAACCTTCGAGTTTTATTTAAAACACAAGTGCGTGTGAGAGTGTGTTGATACGTGTTTGTGGGGGGTGTACTAGACTAGATCGCAATGGCCCTTAAATCCTTTGGACGATTGGTCACATTTGCAATGTAACTTGACCTCTGCTCGGTACCTTATGCCAGGCTGAGAGGTTTATTTTCCACCCATGTATCCATTCGTGGATACACGGCATAATGATGCTAAAATGCTAAATAGTTTATGTTATTGTATTATATTCGATTTTCTGATATCAAACCCAAATCCCAGTTTGATTCACTATTCCTAATCTGTGTCATCCCTCAGGCACTGTCCGGCAGGTGAAACACATCGTTGGCCCCAGGGACCTCATGGTGGAGGTGGCCATGAACTACTTCAAGTCAGAGGTCTTCTCCCACCGCACCATCGTAGTCATCCACGTCTTCATCTCTGAGTTCTGGTTCTAAGATGTGAAACAGGTTGTGTATGAGTCAAGGTGTGGATGAAAATGTTGCATTGGCAATGCAACTCAGACCTGGGCAAAAATTATTTGAATATGGTTTTGAAAACTACGTGTGCCTGATTAATCTTGCCAGACACAGGAGAGACCTCAAATCACTTTCAAGATTACATAAATAAAGGGATCCTACATTGTTCATTTTCAAGTGTTCAAGTGTATTGACCTACCATTTTGCCTATGTCTGCGCTCTGAAAAACGATGTGCCTTTTTTCAACACATTCGTGTTTGCAATAACAATTTTGTGTTAATTTTCAACACAGCAGATATTAATTATATGACTAACATTATCAATACATGTTGAAAAGTAACACAGTCCGTTCCCTAATAGATACACAGATACAGAGATGAGTTCAAAATTAAAGATCTTTTTTTTAAGAATGTGGTATGAAATAATGTCATAGATAAATATGTTATCGAAGACTTTCTGTTGTCTAAGTTGAATTCAGACTTGATTGTTTTCGGTGCCACTGCGAAGCACTGTTGGTTAACCTGTGGAACCATTTGATATTTGTTCCATCTGATCTGTTTTGGGAGAAGCCTCATTTGATAATCCAATACTGTATGGACTTGCTTTCAATAATATTATGATTTGAACCATCTGACTGTACAATCACATGTGAATAAAGACTAATGCAGTGCCGTTGATTATATCCCTGTTTTGCATTAAAAGGCACTAGATCTTAGACTACTCTGGTCTTTGGGGAGATACGCTACTGTAGACTAAACCAACCATGTTCTAGTTGACATAACTGAGGTTTCCAGAATAACTAAAATCCGATCTAGGATGTTTTTTTCCCTTCAACCCGACAATTCCCCATCATACCATACCACTTCCAGTTTGTGAAGATATTTCCAGTCATTCCGCTCAAAGCATGAATAATGGGAATCCTATACTAGGAATCTTTGGTTCTTCAAATACCTCATCTTAAAGCTGAGAAATTGCTTGAGGTGGATATTTCTTACCATCCATAATCAACTTTCTTCCACATCGAACTGCCTTTCACCACGGCTTTGCTCTGCCTGGCCAATGAAAACACAGGGGATGACCATAGGGAGAAAAACATTGTGATCTTAAAAACTCCACCATACATGGAATTCCCAATGACTCGTCCTGTGGTTTTGTTGTTGCAGCTGCAACAATTGTCCCACAACTTGTCTAGGTTGAATTAATTGATCTTCTTGCTTGAATGTGAATGGATTTCAGATGTGTGCATGTAGTCAATTTGAAGGAAGCAGTTGCAGCATATAAGAGCCGCAATACTTCTAGGTGTTATTGGATATTATATTGTGAATCTAAGCCTAAATGTAGGTACAGGGTGTAGATGGGAACTGACAGTGAAAAGAGCGAGTGTGGCAGGTGGTTTACTGTTGAGTCTTCTGGCCCACCGCAGTAAACCTGTGGGTCTGATTCAACAAAACCTGTGATGGGAGCTGCCCACATGATAACCCCAATGACATAACCACTGTCACCCAACCCCTCTTACATCCAAGCTGGATTTCTATACAGGTGCTCTCTCAAACAGTAAGTCAACTTTATTTATAAAGTGCCTAAAACACAACACTTAACACTTAAGGTTAAAAGGAAAAGATAACAAAAAGATAACAGATCAAAAATAATCTAAACAGACAAAAAAGACCAAACACATTACAAAAATAAAAAAGTGGGTCTTTTAAGGGGATACATCAGTTCATATGTATTGATTAATAAAGAGTATGTATGTATGTATGTATGTTTCACAGCTTTTAAATGGTCACATGAGGTTGAAAACAAAGTTTAAGCAAGCATACATTTATGTGAATGCTGTTAAGTGTCTGAAAAGAAAACAAAGCGACACATGTTCTGACTCCGCCTTGATCTTTGATTGAACCAATGGCGTGCTAGAAAACTACCCGGAAGACCCGCCTACCCGAAAGAGGCAAACAAACATGGCAACTTCCATTATCACCGCTATGGACTTTTCAGCATCCGTGACTGGCATTTTGAATGAAAAATGCTGCCCTGATCATGTACAGGTTTTAAAAACATTTACAGCTGCATTGCGGGAACAGGAATACAGGTCTGGACCAAGTTATTTGTCACCATTTTAACAGAAAACCCAGTGTTTTAGTCCAACTGTCAACCACGTTGTGTAATGTTAACGTAACGTTAGTAACGTTACTGCGCCGACCGTTAGTGTTCACTTTCCTTCAGCCAGCCATTTCGGTGTCCAATATTAAACAGTTAGTTGCTAAGCTTAGCTAGCCAGCTAGCCGCCATATGACTCAATTATTTTCACTTTCCTAGCTATCCAAGTTTAGATAATATTGACACTTTGGAATGGCAGGCAACACAGGACATCAATAAAGGTGGAGCATAAGCCTATCCATGTAGCTTTCTCTGTTATGATATTCACTGGTGATATTTTTAAGCATAGGTACAACAAAAAGTCACTATACAAGTCTGGAGCAGCTTGCTGTCCATTTTTTCATCCATTAAGTCATTGCCTCACTATCCATCCATCCTCATTCTTTTGTTCAGTCGTCTATTCATTCACTACGACTCTCAAACATATGTTTTAACGTGCTTTGTGCTCCCAGAGATGTTGTGGAGGAGGAGGTCTTCTGCAGTCTTTTGAAGGTCTTGTCCAGGCTGTGTGATGAGCTGCAGTCTGCCAGTGGAGAAGATCAGGACCTGGAGTGTATCACCCTGCAGCTTCAGATGACTGCTGAGTGTTTCAGGGGACAGAGGAATGCCTGTGTCCAGAGCACACGCAACCAGGGTCTGCTCAGGTACCAAAAATACAGATAATTTATAATATACACAACATGTATTTCTGTTAAAGTAATAATCCACCCACATATACTGTTACGTCGTTCCATATCATCAATCTGTGATGTTCAATGCATTCCAGGAGTTATTTTATGATGAAGTGTTATAATCTAACACTTCAATCTTCAGTTAGTGATTTCCTACATTTCCCAGAATGATTTTCGATGACCTCCAGAGAAGGGGTGTGAACGTGTTGCATTCAGCTGTCTGTTATGTGTGTAGGTGGAGAGAGCAACAGTGATAGCAGAGCGAGAGATTTTCCAGTTGAGAAAAGTGTGAGCCGTGCCCCTCACTCGAAATGCAACATCTCTTATGGCTGCATTGCATTCTGGTCTATTGAGGCTATTATCAGTGGAGAAACTGTATTTCTTCTGTGATGGATTTCTCCCTTTATGATTGTTGAACATCGGTGGAAAATGATCAGTCTAGAAAAAAGCCCTTGCTCTTTGATTCTGAGGGGCTGACACCAAATCCTGATATTTACCCTTGATGTTTTAGATAGCTGGAAAAAAATGTCTGCTATCAAACTCAAGTAGCTGCACTGGATATATCTTGATGTGGCCAAACATGACTTCATGTTTATCTGCAGGAATAAGAAAAATATACCACCAAACAACAAAATGAGCCCATAAATACAAGGTACATTGCCAATAGATGTTTTGTGTGTTGAAAGTGTTTTAGGGTGGATTTGAAAGTTGAAAGTTGAAACGTTGAAACCAGAATAGCTGAGTATATTTGTCAAAGTATATATAGTATATCATTTTTAATTACAAAGTGATGAAACACAGAAGTAAAATGATAAATCATATAAAGAGGAGGACAAGAATCATGTGCATGTGAGGTAAAAACTCCAAGGGGCTTGTATAAACACCTCAACAAAACACAAAAGAAACAAGTGGGGAATCCCGGTGACTCGGTTGGTTAAGGCACATACTATTTGACCGCCATGTCCTGGACTCGAATCTGGCCTGGCACCTTTGTCGATGTCACCCCTCCCTCTGCCATCTTTTCTTTCTCTCTCCTCTGTGGACTATCCAATAAAGCAGAAATCACTTAAATATAATCTTTAAAAAAATAAACAAGCAAAGGAACCAAGAAGACATGCAAAGACATGAGAAGATGAGAAAATAATACTTTTTTTTTTTTCATCCAGGCAGCTTGGTTTTATAGAGGTGTCTCTTAAAATCTTGAACCTGCTTCAGACCATATATTTGGAGAGCAGAGACAGCGTATCTGAGCGTAAGTCTTTAATTAGCACATTGATCCCTAAGGAAATTAGCTGACCTGCAAAAGCGTCCTTTTTAATAATAACCTATTTTTTCTGAATCCTACCTATCCTCCCTGGTCTAGCTCTTCGTTGTGGGATCCAGTTCTTTGGGAATCTAGCTGTGGGAAACCAGGTGTGCAAAGATGACATTTGGCGACTGATCTTCCCAAATCTTCTCTTGTAAGTTTTGTGCTTGGGTGCCACCATCGCTTTGGGAAACCTCAGCTATGTTTTTAACACAGTACGCAACACTGTTACATATTTGTTGCACAGCTACCTAAGAAATGCACATCATAAATGATGTGTTATAAATTGAGAGTGTTCATAGACATATAAAGTTTCACAGTACTACCAGACACACAAAGACAATACAAATCTCTCCACACAGATACATTGAATGAGTATGCACAGTTTATGTGAGATCAGATTTAGCCCTTACATTTATAGGATCATACAGGTTGACCAGTGGGTCTAGATCAGTGCTTTTATTCTTTCTGCTTGCTTTATGACAGGCCTAGGTAGCCAAACATTCATCCTTGCAGTGGGTTAATCTAGCATCTGTGTACAGGCAGCTGCTTAGTATTGATGATGAGAGGGCAGTGGGCTACACTTCCATGGTGCTCCATACATGTCTGGATGAGGCCAAGGTGGAACAGCTGGCTGAGCCACATAACATCCACCTGGCCTTCAAGGTGATAGAGCTCTGTAGGACCCAACCTGACCTGGACTGGACGTAAGTTTGTGTGTGTGTGTGTGTGTGGTGTGCGTGCACATGCTTATGGACATTTGGTTGTATTTGTGTATGTGCACAAGAGAGATCGAAGAGATTGTTTATGCAAAATGTGTATACCTGTGTGTATCCTTCAAAGGAATTATCTGCTACTGTCATGAATTGTTAGCAAAAGCTTTTTTTTTGCAGGGTTCTGATTGCTACCCAGCACCTCCTCAAGTCCTCAGCCCTGCTGGAGAGCATGTACTCAGAGATGTCTCACCTGGACAGGTAATCGCTCTCTATGGATTTTTTTTTTTTTTTAATTTTTAAAGAGGGATCCACAGGGCTTAGTACTAAACATCATCGTGATTGATTACTGTGATGAGTTGTGTCTTGCATTACATAGAAACTGATCAACTGAGACACTGACTGTGTATGTGTGTTTCAGAGTTACTTTGCTAGAGCTGCTGTCAGCCCAGCTAGGAGAGGCGGACTCAGAGGAGTGTGGCATCCCCCCTAGCGTGGGTCGTTTCCTGGCCTGTTGCTTCCAGAAAGGTTGTGGAGCCGTGCTTACACTTGCCTCTGGTTCTACTACCAGTGATGAGGTACGGCTATTAAAGCTCTACCTGTGTAGCTCATACAGCCCCCGAAACAAAGAGTAGTATGTTTTTGAGGTCTGTGGACCCGGGAATATTATGGTATGGTAGAGGTCAATTTGCACCGGGCCTCGTACACAGCAGAAAAGCAGATGTGTTTCCATTCTGTGTTCATTATGGTGGACACTCCATTCCTCGTACGGAGCGACACGGGTTAACCGCTGAACTTATATACCAAGCAGAGAAGAGTTTCACTCGGGTCTCAGCCTTGATCTTGATGTTTAAATCGTGCCTGTCCAGGAGCAATTTGCAAATGATAGCTTGGCATAAGTTAAGACCATTCTGGAGTCCACAGATACAATTATGAAGACTGATTATCACTTGTGTAGTCATGATAATGTTATGGCTAGTAAAGTCGATTAGTCAATTTCAAACCCGAATGAAAATCAACTTTAAAGCCAAGTGCACTCATCATTTGCCTTACCACATTTCTAATAAATTTGAAAGCCTTGAAGCTCAAGTTTCAAGTTTATTGTCACATACTAGATAACAACGCAAACATCATTACCAGTAGTGAAATTCTTGTCCTCCGGGTCAACTCAACTTAACACAGTAGTTAAAAAATAAGTCAAAGCCTGTTTGTTTAAATGTTTTGCAGAATATAGTGAAATATATTTCTACAGGCTCTATGCTATTGTTGACAAATAAGGGAAAAGCATTCATAAAGTTGATGTCCACAACAAAAAACAAATTTTAAATTTTAGATTTTAAATGATCCTTTTAATAATAAAAGATGGCACAAGGAAATGAATGTAGACAATCAAATGGTCCTTGACATCACATTCAGTTGATCATTCAAGCTATTTAAACAAACAGCAACACAGTCACAGCATCTGTGACTGTGGGTCATCCAAGTCAGAAGGCATCGATGATGTGAGGGTGGTGCCAGGTTAGCTCCTTTTTAGCCATTATTCCTCTCATCTATTTGTTGTTGTTAAAAGGGACTTATCTTCTGGTTCATTTTCTTTTTCTTCCCCCTTGAGCCAAATTCCCATTGGTTGTTGCCAGCATCACTCTCAGATTTCAGTCTTGGTGAGTCTTGGACCGCTTCACACTATACAAGCCCAACCAGACTGGACCCGCCGAAATCAAACACATATGAAAAACTCTTGTCTGGCTCCGACTGGTCTGGAGTTGTCAGGAGAGCCAAAGTCTTGAGTCTTGAACCCTTTCACACTACAAGGTAGTGGTTCTGAGTGCTCCAAAACTGCCTCGACTAGTCCAGACTCACGGTCAGCATTTACAATTGGCGTTTATGCTTACAATTGACATAAAAATCACCTAGTGCGGCCTAGCCTTTATGTGGGTCTACCCTCTCACATGTATTTCCCAGGTCACTGGCCCATGTTGGAAGGGGTACTTGGCTCTCATTTTTACTAAAAAGCAACAGGTGTTCAGATTCCACAAGTACCAAGTGATAGAAAGGTTTGGAACCTCTACTCTGAATATTTTTTTTTACCATTTGCAGTCTGCATTTTTGCCATATGTCTCGAACTATGAATTAAAAAAACACTTGACAGGGATAACAAAGTTGAAAATATGTTTAGGACAAAAAGCATATCTTCACCCTTGCTGTGAGACAATAATCCATGATGCCACCCTCACAGCCTGCCAGTCGTTCAGGACATACTGTCAATAGTCTTGTCTCCTACAGAGTAGTGTGACGTTGCCCCTGAGTGCTAATTTGGGGCCAGTTTTCCACATTCCTCACTAATGCTTGACAATGATCAGTTTTCATGGTCAGGGTTGGGGTCAATTTAGAAAGAGTGAAGTGAAAAACTATTTTCATATATGAGGACTGAAATTGAAGCTATATGAATGTTTTGAAGAGCTTGTTTTCAGTTTATAATTTTGTCGGAAAGTCCACTTTCTGTAATGTTCAAATAGAAAAAGATCTGAACTAAATACTGCCAAGGATGTCTTTACCCCCATAGTTTTCCCCCATGCAACATCCCATCTTAATGAGATGGACACCTGTTGGTTGTAAGCCTCTGTTTGTCCTGCAGGAGGCGCTGACAGTGATCAGTCTGCTGGATGTTCTGTGTGAGATGACCTCAGACCGCAGGCAGTTTATGTTCCTACAGGACCATCCAGACCTCCTCACGACCACCGTTGGTAAACACAAACACACGCTTACACATGCCTTCTGTAGTGGTGGTCCAGATTGAAGATGTCTAAAAACCTCAGAATAGGAACTTGGTGGGAAGAAATCACTTACACTTTGAGTCACAGACTAAAATAAATCCTAAAAAAATATATAGTATAACTACAGTATATGTAACTGGACTTGAGAAGAACTGAATGGGACAGAAACAAAATTGAAAAAATTCTAACGCCATTTGAGTTGTTTGTTGTCATAGGTTGAGGTTTAGTTTGTGGTGAATAAAATGTCTCCCTCACTCTTTCTGCCTGTTCCCACACTCTATTCTCTTGCTCTTCCTCTCCCTCCCTCCTTTATATTTTCTCTCCAGAGCTCCTGGGGCAGGTCCATGCCTTAGGGAAAGCTAGTAAAAATGTCTTCAGTGCTGCTCAAAATTTCTCCTCCTTCAGCCACGGTGGAGATGCTTCCTCCTCTTCTCCCTCCATCAGCTTCAAGGCCCATCTCATCAGACTGATAGGAAACCTGTGTCACAGCAATGCCAACAACCAGAACAAGGTTTGGACTAGATTGGAATGGATGGGTTGATGGATTGATTGGTTGAGTAAATTGTGGTGAAGAATATTGTTTATATCGCAACCAAATCTTTGAATTGTGTCTATAAATTAAGGTCTAGAAAAAGTATGGAATTTAGAAATGGAAAATATGTAGGAACCCTGAATTGGACAGAATACAATCTGCTTGCCCCTGGAATTCCCCATCAGAGATTCCCAGTTTCCTGTTGGTTACTTTTACCCATTTGTAACGCTCTTCTTTTCTAATCCGCTGGGATCCGTCCTTTAATTAGATCTAGGTTCTCTTAAGATTTAGTAAACACCCTTTTGTCAGTCTGACACAATAGGGTCAAAGGTCAAGAAGGCCAAGTGTGAGAGGTCAGGGAGACCTTAGTGATGGGCAGTAGTATCAAAGCACACAATCTCCTTTTCACAGCTTCTGGATTTCCTGAGAAGGGCTAGCGAGTCTAACGTCTAATGG
>CABFOQ010002510.1:8726-19063 GCA_900660455.1 Gephyroberyx darwinii | reverse complement strand
CTATCGGCGCAAGACTATAGCGACGACATAATGCCCGCGAACACAACGCCCTACTGTCACCTAATCCCACATAAGCACTGAGGACGAGTCGTCTGACAGCCAACACACAGAGATGTGTCAGGGAGAGAGAGAGAGAGAGAGAGAGAGAGAGAGAGAGTGATGATGCGTCTAGTTGATTAAACCTCTGTAACTCAAACTACCTCATGGCCTTGGTATTTATTGGCAGGCACTTCAGAAAAGATGCACACACAGGTGCGGCACAAACACACGCACACACAAATACATACAAACTGTACTAAGACCCCCAATTCTATTGAGCTTTGCTCTGTAATGAGCATCTAACAGTAATTTAAGGCCGTAGCTCTGACACCCATATCGATATATGTAGACAGGGCATGAAGAACATCCACAAATCAGTGCAGAAGTGTTAAATTGCCTCTCTTGTCAGATAAATCACAACTGTGTAATGGCCATAAGTCCTAGTCTTCTCCATTGCATCATGGCAATATTCTATTTCATGTCATCTTTAAAACACTAACTGATTTCATCCCCTCATTTCCTAACTGACTGTTGACTGTTATAAAGAAGTATGTCCATGTTGACATGGCCAGTAGGTGGGGTACCTGAAATACAGGCCCAGCAGGACAATGATGCAGTTCAAGTACATCTTTAAAATTTGTTTTGTCATAAACACATGAGCGCGTGACAGTCAGTGTGTATTAAATATTTCACTCATCCATTCTGACCTTGAAATGGTCCTATTTTATATTGGAAACAGCCCCATCCTCATAACCTACTGCATCTCAAGCAGAGGACACACAAATGTGATATTTTGTATGTAAAAATACACCTGACTTACAAACCTAAATTACAAAGTGGGGCTGCACTGGAGGAGATCATCCCATCCCCACTAGTTGAGACCCTGTAGATTCTGGTGTCGGGTGGGAGATGTTTTCCACCCGCAGGAAGTGGCAGATCAAAAGAGTACTATGCCAAACTGTCTCCTTAACAGCAAGCGCGCCGTCTAGGGAAGGCTGGACTCGCCAGCGTTAGATCTTCTGTCTCTCGTCCCTTTGGTATCGTTTGGTATAAAGCATCACTGGGTGGTAAGCGTGCTGTGTGCAGTTCACTGACACCACCATACTTGATTTCTAGGTACTGCAGTTTACATTTCTCAAACAGCCATTTGGAGCTGCCAACATGCAAAGTCGCTTATTGCAGCTTTTACGTCACGAGTGATAAATCGAGAAACTTTATTATCACAGTTATCAGAAAGGTTGGTTACCATGTGAACCAACCACAAACTGCAGAACAAGGAAATGAACAAAGCCTGAGACAGAGAAACAGTGCAGCAGGCTGAAATGAAAAATGCTATGGGAGGAAGAGTTCTTAAAGAGGGTGAAGAGGTTTCATGCCAATAGGTTAATTAAGACATTTACTGGAAGTTCTTAAATGGACTTCCTGTGCAATTTCTCACCAACTATATACTTTTCTTCTCTCTGTCTCAGTCGCTCTGCTCAGATCATTGCCAAGGCAGCCTGCCAGACTGCAGGAAGTCTGGGGAAGCTGCTTATTCAAACAGAAAAATACAGGTGGCTGAATGCACTTTTAAGAAACGTGCAAATATTTTAACTAAGCTACAGCCACAAAGAGGAAAAACAATGAACGGCCAGTACTCCTGCATGTAATATATAATCAGTTCCCTCTAAGCATGGCTGTGATAGACACTGACCACATACAGCTATTATACCACTGCACAGATGTAATCACCGCCAATCATTACAACTAATTAATCTGCTGCATTGTGATGGTAAACATGGCATTTATAACTGCGTGTCCCTTCTTGTAATGCGCTGGATGTAAATTCTGTGACACAATTTTAATGTGTCTGCTAGCATAACATTCTCCAACACAGAGGCGTCTCTCTTTCTCTGCAGGAGTTTTCTCTTCACCTAGAGCAAAGCTCATTTCACTGGAAAATTGGCTCTACCACTCAGCTCCCCGCTCCCCCATTCTCTCTGCCTGCCTCTCTAAATTCAGCCGTTATTGTAGTGCCTTAAGCACTAATCCAATTAGCTATAGGAAGCAAATGGAGCTATCTCTCATTTTAGCTTGTCACCTGCACAGGGGGCAAGGGGAAGGGAAGCAACGAGTTTTATGGGGATTGTGACTTGGGGGAATAGATGATACCAGGCATGCAAAGTTGAGTTTTGACATTAAAGGGAGCCATCAACAGAAAATGACTTGGCAGTTGTACGAGAGAGAGAGAAAACTACCATCTCTACCATCTCATATTTTTTCACCACCTTCAAATACAGGACTTTTTTTTCGATACAGGAGAGGAACTTTGCCTGTGGTGTGCAGGGGGCTTGTTGGACAGAATTTTCTCGTTGCCCTTCCGACATTTCAGTGCTCAGCCATTAAACCTCAACATTTCACTCCACTGCCTCCTATATGACCCTGGCCTGTGGCCTTAGGTGGGTTGTCAGGTTCTCTGCCCCATGCCGATCTATTATCAACTGTAAACATGTCTTCGACTCCGAAACGCTTGCCCCTGGTTGCCCTTGGCGGTTAGACGTCTATGCAGCAGCCATACTTCTTGCGGTGCTTCAGTTTATTCCAGATGGTGCCAATACTGACAGTATCCAACAACAGTGTGGGTCCAACAGCAGCGAGTTCAGAATGTACCTGCAGGGATTTTCAGATGAGTACACGGACGGGCTGACTCCTGCTGTAAAATGTGAAGACACCGTGAAATACGCCATCATTTCAGGACATCAAAGTTTGCAGGTGTCAGCATGTGTTGGAGTTTGTTATATCATAACTCAACTTCTCTAGTGTGACTCTGGATCTTGTTAGTTACTGGGTTAAAGGGGGTGCAATGGTCAGCGTTAGTATAAACTGGTCGACAGATCTTTGCCACGGTGATCGCATGGGAGTGGTGGGCACTGCGGTAAAGTGGATATTAAATTATTAAACACCTCACAAGCTACATGAAATGAAACTGGCACCAAATCAAACACCAATTAGAAGCTTTGAATCCATATGTTTTACTCCATATTTAATAGTTGCAATCTGACTTATAATCAATCAATTTAAATTGCTAAAATATTCTATCTCTGCCTCCAGCTTGCAGCTCACAGAACCATTCAAATTTCGTATCCCATCCCACCCTATCGCCCCTTACCCGAACCAGGATGTGCCTCCCGCCCACAGCCTGATGGCTCTGTCTTTGTTCTTGACTTGTGCAACATTTTTCTGTCTTTGTTTGTCTTGACACCATTTTAAAAAAAACCACAACATTTGTCTCCAAATGGCGGTGAAAGGTAACCCAGAATACCCAGAAATCATGTGTCGTGACCTCTGTAAACTGCACGCACTCCTGTTTACCAACCCGGCATGTGTGTGATGCTTTATACCAACGAATACAAAGGGACGAGAGACAAAAGATCTAACGTTAGTGAGTCCAGCTTTCTATGGACGGAGCGCTGCTTTTTAAGAGACAGTTTGTATTTTGCTCTTGAGTTTTGATTCGTCACTTCCTGTGGGCGGAGAAGTGTACCTACCCAATACTAGAATTTAATTTGGGCAATCTACTGACTTTGTGATTTAGGCTGATAAGGCAGGTGCATTTTAAACCTTGCCTAGCACAGTTTTAAATGCATAACCTCTGCCATTGAAGCTCCCCACACTCTGATAGTGTTGCATGGAGGGCTAGTGAGCCATTTGCAGCTTTGCCCTGACCTATATGTCACCCAAAATCCTCATTCACCACTGGCAGACCTTGCCTGTAGTGTCGCCTGCCTCTTTGACACCCCGGCGCCCTGTCATGATGACAGCTCTGACTTTTACCCTTTCTGGGCATTTATAACAGTGTATAGCTCGTGGTGGACTGGAACATGATGTAGTGGACACAGAGAAAAAGACCTGCTGGTGTTTTTCCCGTTCCCGATTTAACATTGGTACATAAATAAAAAGTACAACTGCTCTCGAGAGGGGAGGCGAGTGTGTGTCTGTTTTTATTCTGTAGTATTTTTTTTCAAGTACACAGTGGTGTTCTGTGTTTTATATTGTATTTTTAACACACACTGTAAATTATCTATCCTATCCTATCCATCCTATCCTATCCTATCTTAACAGGTACACAGAACATTCAAATATACTGTAGAAAATGCACACTTTTGATCATTTACGACAACAGAGCTCGGGCTTAGGTTTACAGCCCTCCCCAGATTGGGCATTAATAGGACAACAATGGAGATAAACACTGATAACAAAAAAGACAAATTGGCCTGAGTGACTTATCAAAAGCTGTCAGCTATCAAACCTCTATCCAACAGGCTGCTTTCATAGAAGGCAGCAGATGTTTATGCTGAATTTCCTCATCAAAAGGATGCTATTCTGTTGCAGATCACATATGCTGCAGTAAAGCGACGTCGGACTTCAAAAGAACGTCATTGACTTCAAAGAAAGCGTTTGAATGTTTCCGCTCTATTCTGTGACATGTCTCTTGTTGTGTCAAGGACAGGATAGACCCACCAGCTGTATGCAGGACAAAAGACGTCTCAGTGCCGCTGAAGTGTGTTTGGAAAAAGGAGATGAAATAGAGCAGACTAATTGAGACAAAGACTGCCCCCTGCCTGTGTGAATTGCCATTCCCCTGGCTGAAGACACTTAGGTAATTACAATGCCAGAGAGCACCAATCAGTCAAGCTAATGTGCAATCACAGGTTGAAGCCTGGCATTAAAGAGAATCTGACGATATTTGGTTCACAGGCATGGCAAATTACAGCAGTTATATTTACAAGGATGCTTCTATCACTGCGTCCTTCCCTCCTGTCTGTAATCACCCATTTGTGTCCATACTGTTGTGTGATTGCCCAGGAAAATTTCCAACCCATTATCACACCACAATGAATAGCTTCCTTCTTTGTCCCGTAGACTGTGCCTCAAAAACATCTGAAAAACATTCTGCACGTCTTTCAGAAGTGAATATCGCCAGCACGTTCCCTTGGTGGATAAATAAAATGGCTCTCAGTATTTGATAGCGGCATCATTGTGTATGAATCTTGCAGCAGAAGGTACATTTGACGTCAGCGGCCCATTGAAGTGTTGACGCTGAGCTGAACTGTAGAATGAGGATGATGAGCAGATGGCTAAATCAGGTTGGGCTAATAAGTGACCCTGTCGTGCAAAGTCCGCCTTTCAGCATTTGTTTCCTCTACCCTTCTGCCATTTCAATCACTTTCCTTTCAATTTTTCTTACTTCAACATAATGATGAAACATATTAGCTGCTTATTTAGTGGTAGCACACCAATTATTCATTGGTGCCTGTATTACTGTGGAGCCTCCACTGAGGCATACCATTTGGGCGACTAGCTCACTCGCAATGCAGTCTATTACAATGCGAATCCTCGTCAACGCCAGAAGAAGCAGACACACTATTATGGGCAGTAATATGAATCGTAAAATCATCTGCAATAATGATGTCGTAACCAGGTCTCACTCAACAATTAAATATCCAAGTTCACAGATTAGAATAAAACTGATGTTATGTCAAGAACAGCACTTGGATAAATAGTGGGGAGACGGTGAACATGGGTTAGGTTGTTTTTGTTAGCAGTAGTTTTGGAGTTTTTTGGAGTTTTTTGGAAATGGAGCTCTTTCCATGGAGGGAGGGAGTAGGTCGGATCTCCCCCTCCCTGATGTTGGACCACTCAGCTGCTCCCAAGTAACGGGCTGAACCAGAGGAGTCGAACAAGTCCTGTTTGTTTTCCGACAGCACGGCCACCCAGGGTGACGGGGGAAATTGCAGACTGTCCTACTCCAAGCGAGCGTGGGTTGAAATGCATCCACTTTGCTAGCCTTGATTTCTTTTAAATTTAAAAAATGTAATGCTCTGTTTACATTTTAAACACATAAACCCAGATAGATAGCAGGCAGGCTTAGTGTGAAATATATGAAAACATAGACAATAGCAGCAGTTTTTTTTAGTTAGAGTTCACTCTGTGGTTGAGCCTAATACTTTAAAGACAGTCAGAAGTCCTTACATTGGTTGCCTGTCAGTTTTAGAATTCAATTGAGGCTAAAGACAAAATGTGAGTGGGCTTTCGGCTTCAGGACGAGGCTCTGGCTTGCCCTGCCTGAGGAGCTTAGACTGGCCAAATCAGTGTCATCCTTTAAAGCATTTCAAAAGCCATTTATATAAAAAGGCCTATTTGTAATTCGACTTGCCTGCTTTATCCTGCATTTTCTTCTTCTATCTCACTATTGTTGGTATTTTCTGCTGTTTCTTTTTATTGTCAGTTTGGTAAGCCCTTAACTTATTCTATTTAGTTTATTATAAATGTGTCGGTAGATACACAGACAAAATGCTGGATAAATTGTGACACTACCAACCACATATAGGTTAATGCAAGTTAGACTGAAAAGTGCTGTATTCTGGTGAGCACACTCTGTATACTTATGTGTATCTCACTGCAACCCCCCCACCCCCAAATCTGCGCAGACATTCTAGCAATTATTTGAGATATTTTCAGGCTACATGACTTTAAATAAGATGAGTCGGTCCATTCCCTGTTATGACTAAGAAAATAACATGGCCAGCGGCTATAGTCATGGCACATCGTATCAGCGTCTGGAGTTGGATGATCATTTCACTTAACATGAGTAATTATCACTTTCAACATGACTAATTTAATTGAACATAAATTAGTGTGCTCCTCCTCAGGCATCAAACTCCATTTATATTCAACTTCATTTGTAGTAAATCTCCCAAAGCTTTAATAACAGAAAAAGACATTTAAAGCTGGAAAATAGATGGATATCATTTTAAATCGGCCATCAGACAGGAGCAGGGCAATGTGGTTGCTAGCAGTCTGAACACCGTTTTCAATGGAGGGCACATAAAACCTTTTCCTTTACATAGACAGGTGATACAGATTGTTGTTCCATGATCTGTACCACATAGTATCTTAACAAAAAAAAATGTGTCAAGAATTTACCTGAATTAAAATTACTTTGGTGAACTTGAGCTTCATGCGATGTCCACTATGTCTGGCAAAAGAAACAACTAGAAAAGAATGCACACCCTATGATAAGGTGCTGACTGACGGAAAATGAACTATGAAAAAAATAAATGGAAGTCGCACACTATTCACACTATTAAATCACTACAAGGAGAGAATAGTGTGCCATTTCTTTTTTTCACTATGTCTGGCAGCCATAGTGGAGGTCCTCGGCTTTCAGTGACCACGAACAGCTTGTTGCGTATCTGAACGTACCACTTGACTGTCTCAGCAGAATTCCATAGAAATGCTTAGTTTATGTGCTGTTTGACTGGGAACTCATCCATTCACCATTGATATATCTGTTCAAATTTGTTTAGATAATATCAGCTTGTTAGCTAGCTAACTATTGTATCTGGTCAGCGCACCATCACTAGCTAACATATCTATTTGAAGCTAGCATAAGTAGTGGCTGGTAGTGACATGTTAACATTAAAACTGGTTGCTGTGGTAAACTAATGTTAATGTAGTTCAACTAAACTGACTCTACAACTTGAAGTGTTTTAGAGTGAGTACTCTGTGTCAACCACATTTTGGAGACAAATCTAACTTAACATAACTCTGCTTTTCAATCTTCTTCAGGTATCGCTCATTTTCTAGCCTGGTTGTTATATATTTAGCCATGACGGCGCCAGACGTGGTTACAAGGAGATTTGTGATGTAATGACAAATCCTCTATAGGAACTGCCTTTCCACACCTTCATTATCTCAGAAAAACATGCACGATGAACATAATAAATCTTGATTTGGGGTATTACAGTACAGTGTAGCTAACAATAATATATTCTACTCCTTTATCACAACATATCTGTCCCCACTATGATAATTCAGCTATGAAAATACATATAGAAAGAGATGAAGGAGTGGGGTGAAAGAGGTGAAATGAATGTGGGCCACAATATTATATCAGCCATCTTAGTCCAAATGTCAGCCAGACTTTTTCTGATAAAGAAACAGAGTTATCAAACCATTTCCTATTGCTGCTGCCATGGTGACAGGAAGGCCTAGAAGGGGTGAACAAGAGGCAAGTGATAACGCTACCCTTGGAAATACATGTTTGCCTCCATTCGTAACTGTTATGTGTTATGAGTTTGTCTATACTCAAAATGAATGGGACTTTCAAAAATGTCTCTGTATTTGTTAAAAAGACACACAAGCTACACATCAGAAGACTCAAGTCTAGGGTATCTAGTCATGGCCATCAATCATGTTCAAAATCCATATTTTGTATAAGTTTACAGATAGAAAATGTCATAGAAAAATCACAAACAGTTCTCATTTAAAATTGGCATAATAATAGTGTGATATTAGCGAGCGTGCTGATATAAAAGCTTATTCCTCAGCACTGCACCAATTGACTTAAAATATCACTTTGCCTACAGTCTTAGGAAAATGCATTTTCAAGAAGTGATTTCCATTCCAACAACTCAGAATGACATATAACAGCCCATCATCATCAGAAATGTCCTGATTCTTCTTTAAATTAGCCTTTTATTTATTTCAGTGTGAAAGTGGTGAACTATGCCAGAAGCTTCAGTCCCTTGAGCAGCTAAATGTAAATTGGGCTTCCAAGATTATATTTTTCTTTTGCTCTCCGACTATATATAACACAAAGTTGTCATTTTGTTTATATAGCCATGAGACATTCTTCAGAAGGCTGCAAAATCAAATCTTAAATGCATTTGGATTATATGGCAGTGGAAACCTGTTTTTACTGAGAGGCTTTAGTCTTATAGTCCTTAATTATTTTCTCATCATTTGATATGAATGAACCTCACTTTTATGATTTTTTTTTTTCACGTCACTTTCTCAGCATTGAAGTCTTTAAATTGTGTTATGTGGGAAGGAGATGGCATCAAGATTAACTATGAAACAATGACAGTTTAATTAACTTTTCTCACCACAAGAAACAGCGAGGTTAAGTAGTGACGATACAGTCGCACGTGAAATAACTCTAGTGGGTGGAGTGTTATTTCAAATATTAAGACACTCCAGTCCCTACACAATTTGAAGTTGAGTAATTATGTTTGTTGTGAAGAGTGGCCAAATACACAGTAACAATATTTCAGCAGCATCTCTCTAACATCTACCTATGCTCTCTCCTCTCACTCCTTCCTGTTGCTGTTAATATCAACATCAAACATCCATAATAACATTTTGTCAATGCCCAAAACAAAAGAACATTTCCAAAGTACATGGTGGCTCCCTGTACATATTTGACAACAATGATTTTTAAAGTGTCCTCCTTCTTTTCTCTTCACCACAATCAAATTTTTCCTCCTGGCGATTTATTTGCCCAGACCTGGAACTTGAGCTGAGCAAAACATAGAATCTATCCACACCAAGCCAAACCACTCCAAGGTGAAGTGGTCTGTGAATAATTCAGCAGAGAAGTTATGAGGAGGAAAGATTACGAATAGGCCGTATAACTCAGAGCAAAGGGTTATCGTAAAGTAGCCTTGGGAAAAAACACACTATTTCTTTTATTAAAAATTAGAAAACCTCTTAAGTATTGTTTTGGAATTACAGATATATCAAAATAATGCATATGGACTTGAACCTCTACAAGTGTTTCTGAAGCTTTTAGACAAAATTACTCATATTTTAGCATCAAGTGGGGAGCAGGAAGTCAAACCTAACTGTTGACACAAACACAAACACATGTGCAGACAGTATTTCCATGCTTTGCACCAAATTAATCAGTAAAATACAGGAGTGCAGAGTACATTTCTGTCTATCATATTGACGGGACCAGCTTATTTACTGCATTACTGTACATTTCTCTGCATAGTGAGTGGAAAGGGATGCAAGACCATGTCCGAACTCTATTTTCGCTCTACCATTCTGTCACTCTCTGTCTCCATAATCAGTCATCACTGCATGCTTAGATGACTCTCTCTCCAGTCCAACGTACCCACACAACACACCCGAGGACTGCAAATGCTTTCAGTGTTCTCAAATTCCTACAGACAGTTGAATCCTTCAGCCAGCAGTCGTATATTTTAAATGTTCAGTTCCTAAGTGGTGAAAAGGAGTTTGATTCAGTGACAGAGGTGGTAAAAAATGCCGTGTTTTGCTTGAGTTCTGAATTGATGGACTGGACAGTATGAAGCAAATTGGATTTTATATATTGAATTCAAAACAGACTTGATTTCTATTGAAGATAGGCAGAGAATAAGTCCCTATGTTGGAGGGCTACGTTAACAAAACCGGCAAGTGCATTCAACAAAGATCTAGAGCTAGCAAAGTCTAGATGTGATTTTAATTCA
>CABFOQ010002509.1:11345-33356 GCA_900660455.1 Gephyroberyx darwinii | reverse complement strand
TCTTGTTGTTCCCAAACATCTCTCACACACCAAGACAGATAGATGAGCCCATGTCTGCAATATTGTGTGTGTGTGAGCGCGCGTGTGTGCGTGCGTGTGCCTTTTGCATGTGTGTACGTGTGCACCTGTGTGTGTCAGTGAGAGAGAGCAACAGAGGTAACATAGATAATATTACAAATATTGGACACTATACCTCAAAATCTCCAAATTGCCCGAGCAGGCTTCACTGAATAAAGGTCCACGAGCAGCAGGAGTGAATGCCTCATCTAACGTGGAATTCCACTGAGGTGAGGTAAACACTTTGTACTCTGCGATGCGTCAAATATTTGGGGGATTTGAGGAGCACTGAAGTGGGACATCGCAGAGAAGGGGACAGGGGACTGAGTATTGGACTGATAATGACCGAGTACTTAAATGGTGTTATTTGGAAGACTGCCCGTTAAGAATCGGGTCGATTGCGTCAGCACATCCAGAAGGATGCAAGACCTCCTCCTTGACTCAACCACTCGTCTACCTTATGCTTTTTCTTGTATGATTTTGATGTTCCTTTTCTCTTACCTGTCACTCCTGTACACATCACCGTCACCCCATGCTAATAACAACCTTATCAGAATGCACAGAAATCATTTTACAGATCATTAGAGAATATCCATATTACTTGCCATTATGCACCGCTGACCCCTCATCAGAAAGCACCATATGGCCTGCCGTTAACATCTTAACCACTTGGTGTCGCCCTAAGGCTAATTATATGTTAGGACCAATTGAGTAGGAAATGATAAGGTAGTCAAGCCACACAAATGATCAAACATATGATCTTTTTTTAAATGCAAGGGTGGGGCGTTGGTTAATTCGTTTACTTAGGAACATTTCAGTGAAAAGTCAGATTTGCTGTGCAGAACTGGAGACTCGATTTATAAGGAATAGTGGCATCACTGATAGGGCCAGGACGTAGGGATACGGGTATTCTGGCCCACACCTATTCATCGTCATTGTGTCACTTGCACATGACAGTCTAATAGACGGTCTTGCCTGTTTTCATTTCGGATAGGCTACGTAACATGAGATGGATTGCTTGTGCAGTGTTTAGGCTATCTATCTCATTATTTCGTATCATATTATTATTTACAGTCACACAATAAGTCTAGTGGTGTAATTGCTTGGAACCAGCTCCTGAATCACTGAATCATGCCTACTTAGGAATTAAGTGTGAAACCAACGAAATGGCCATTCAGTCTGAACATCAGGCTAGTGGTGTAGTTGGAAGTTGGGGACATGGGTGTACTGCTGAGGGGAGAGGGGTATAGGCTATCCTGATGCTGAATTCTAATTCAAAATGGTGAATGTGAAACCCACAATTAGAATAGTCTTAGACATCACAGACAATCTGCTGGGGACCCCTGTACTGGACGTTCAGGTTGGCCAAGCTGTCAGTCAAATCCTCTCAGGTGTAGTTCCAGAGCGCAGGCCCCTCCCCCACATCTCAGACTGAACTGTCAGAACAGGAAGACTCTTCTACTGCTGCGGACGTGGGTGCCACTCCGCTGTCACTCATTTCGGGGAAAAAAGTTAACTCAACTTGTAGCAGTCATGGAAATTAATTTGGAAAATACGGTCGGACCAAGTCAGCAGTGACACCAACACGTCGCCCCTGTTCAAGTCACCGAAAAGACGCGTGGAAGTGGGGGGAGCGGAGTTTTACCCTGAGAGTTTACATAGCAGGCAAGCTAGGCTTGCTAAAGCTAATGTTAGCCGGTTACTACCACAGCGAGTTAGGGCTACAACAGTTTGCGGGACTTTACATGTTTACATTGTTACGGTTCGGTTTATGTAATCTGTGAAAACTGGCAGAGTATCGTCCTTGTCTGTTTTATAAAGTCGCAACAGGTTGTTTTCCTACTTTCCTCCCGCTGGTTTAGGGTTGTGCTTTGAATTTCCCTCCATTAGTAATACAGACAGGCGGCTTAGCGAGGGGTTAGTTCGGTGAAGTTGGCTTCCTACCAAATCATTAGCCACACGTAGCAGTGTGGCTAGTTAGCCAGGACACTAGCCTAGGCCCCAGGGCAACTAACCATTCCTTTTGGCCAGTGAAGAGGAACTTCTGAGGAAAAACTTTAACTTTTGTTCGAGTACAGTGAGAATACCGACACGGGTTTTATTTTAACACTCAATTCAAGGTAACTGGTTAATACACAACTATGGATCCATACTCGGGGAATTCTGCCTCGGCTGCTGCCCCCAAGAAGGAGAAGAAAGCAAAGAAGAACTATGAGGATGGAGATGGGAAAAAGAAATTTGTGAGTATCCCCCTGGTTTAAGTCGTTGCTGAGCATCGCTGGTGTTTGGGTACTTGAGCCCAACAAGTGGTGCGCCCAACGTCATTTGCTCCATTGATGGTTACAGTTTGTTTCTCCCAAGTCACAAGTAAAGATACAAAACAACAAACTGCCACCATACCTATAATCACATTCTCAAAGCAATGCACCAGCCGTCAAGTAAAGCTTGACATTTTGCCATGTAGCAATCCTGGTGCGATTCGGGCTAGGTGTTTTGTCAACATATGAGGAAGTAACTGGGTGTCCAACTTTGAAGTGTTGCACTGTGCTGATACGCATCACGTTGTGCAGCCCTGACAAGTTGTAACACTGCACTATTCTGAGCTTCGTCTCTTTTTCATTTTAAGAGTTTGTGTTGTCTAGTTATAAGCTTTTCATAACAGTTGTCTCTCCACTTCTATCAAGTTAAAACTGTGGTATTCCTTACTTACAGTGAGGTTTGCATGTGTTTTACTTCGCAGGTTAAACTGGATGATTTTCATCTGACTTATTTGAAATGAATGAACTGGCTAAAGGCATGGCACTGGTCCATAATATGTTCTCATGCAGCTGTAGTTAAAGTGACATCATGTGGTATCTGCTTCACCATGACAATATGTGTCATGCAGAGATGAGGTGTCTGGAGGGGAGGAGAGCGCTAGGAGTCATCCGTAGGGTTGTGTGCCATCGGCCAAGGCAAACAAGGTTCCGTAACTTAACCCCTTAGCCAGGTCTAGCAACAGCTGAAAACTGATATTGTACACACAGACAAACAGTAACCATAGAGAGGCACAAGACACACCTGGTCACCAAGTGCGACAAACCCACCACACACACACACTTTTTAGAGTCTTTTGAAGGAGCTAAGCACATGTTTACTGAGCAGTGGCGATAGGTGTCCATATTTTGTCAAAGGCATGACGTTTGTGACCAGAACTGGCACATTAGTGCGAACAGTCAGTCTACACTATTATGTCGACCACATGCAGTCAGTCATGGGTGTAGTGTGTCTGTCCACAGCGTCAGCGAATTTCAGCTGTTGTGCTTTATCAGCTGTGAACCTTCACATACCTGACATAGACATTTACCTGAAATAAAGAGAAACTGAGAGATGGAATAAATATTGTGGTAAATGGTGAAACAACATAACATTACAGTGTTAATGTGCACACAGTTCAAAGTACGGCTATAAGTAAACATCATGCATGAGTCAGAGACAGAAACCAGTTCTGTAAAGAGATAACTATATGAGATAACATTGCACGTGAGCATGTGTTATTGTGTGTGTGTGTGTGTGTGTCTCTGTGTGAAAGTGCGATTGTATGTCTGTGTGTGTGTGTTGCGAGTGGGCCCACCTTTTCACATGTGATGACAGTACACCCTTGACTTGAGTACACTGCTAACTGTAATTTGAACCGATTCCTACCAGGTCATTATGTAATACACACACTGCCAAGGTCAAAGTTCAGAAAGAGGTTAAACGTGCTTTGTGATGAAGCCATATTTGGTATCCTTCACGTATGACTCTGACGTCATGCTTCTCCACTATCTCCCATCCAAGTCTGAGAATTAGTCCACTGAGGACTAGCTGAGTGAAATGTTAGGATGTGCTGCGCAGAACTGGTGACTCGCTTTATAAGGAATTGTGGCATCTCTGACCCACATCTATTCTTCATCACTGTGTCACTTGCACATTACAGCCTAATAGACGGTCTTGCCTGTTTTCATTTCGGATACGTAACATGAGATGGACAATGATTCGAGTGGTGCAGTTGCAACCAGCTCCTGAATCACTGAATCATGCCTACTCAGACAGCGTTTTTGAGGTCAGACTCCTGAGTCCTTTCTGTCTAGCAGGTGATGTCTGTCTCACAAAAGTGGATGAGGAAAAAGTGCGGTGTGTTTACAAGCAACAGCTGAGTGAGCGCACCAGCCATGCGAGATTAGTCTCTGGTGTGACGGAGAAGTGATGTGCACCACTTAGGCACAGCATTAGAGATTGATTTAGACCAATTTCTATACATTGACCAACTTTTTATTTTGTGGCGGCTGTGTCGATATTGTGGCGCTGCGCCACAGATGCACGTTATTCCGTTTTTCTGTATCTGGTCTCAGACCCGATCACCATCCCAGTTCTAGAGGCAGAAGCATGGAACGATCCTTCTCGGACTGTCCAAGTAACAGGAGATAATTGTTTAGCGCGAATGTGAAAACATTGCTTTCTTTCCTAAAAGTGGATCATCGTCTGCCGTTTGGAGATACTTTAGTTTTAAAGAAGATGATGATAAAGAAGTACAGATTGTGTTTGCCTGTGGGTTGTAGCTTCGCCTCCAAGTAATAAAGTAGAAATACTTTATTTGAATTTTGCAAATAAGGACCACAATAATAGAAAGACCTTAAGAGTGACAACAACATTTTCTAGTTGCTGCTACTTTTTGAAATACTGCACTGAAAAAAGTGAAAATATATGTTAAGATGCAAAAGTGCAAAAAATTAATTATAGAATTATTTCCTGAAACCAAGAAAAACAGTTATTAGTAGTCATGATAGTTGTATTTAGCAAAAGAAAGTGGTCTTTTTTCATTTTCAATTTCATAATTTTGCTAGATCCTTCTTTTATATGCAGAGGAAATGATGTCACTGTCTGATTCAGTTAGATATGATGTCAACTCCTATATTGGTCTGCCTCACAGTTACTCAAAAAACTGTTTCACTGGTGTAATGTCTCTGTGTGTGAGTGGGTGGTTTTGGGTGTGGGTCTGGTGTGTTTGGCGTATGCAACCTGTACTTATGTCCCACAGGAACGCTTTACATGATTCATTGCCCTCTCATCCGCCTTTGTAGTTGAGCGTGATCCATGTATCATTGTTTGAAGCCAAAAGCGGGTCATTTCAGCCGTACCCCCCAAAGCGCTATCTGTATTCTTCAGGCCCACAGAGACAGCAGGGATCAGCATCCACACACGCTGTTGACATAAACAGGCTGGCTGAAATCAGCAGGTAGGCATGGTAAGGATTAGCCAGGGATCAGTGCCTTGGACAGTTGTTTGGGATACAAGGTGAATTGTAGATCACAGATTCTGGCTGTGGTACATCTTGTTGAGCATGGGAGGTTATCTGTTTTCTAGGTGAAAGGTTTGCTGAATGCTAGCAGGATGTTCTGACTGGGGTATGTAGTTGACTCCAGTACACTCTTTCAATCAAGTCACTTCTGAACGAGCAGCTTCTACCACAACAAAACTATTGTATTTGTCTTGTAGCTTAAGAGGAAAGCTGCAACCAGGGGTGGGCGATATGACTTCAAATCAATATCACGATTATTTCAAACTTTTACCTCGATCACTATTAATGAACGATTATTTATTTGAAAATTGACTGAATGCTCTATGCTGTTCCTGTGTCTGACTTCCTGCCCGGCTTGACACATTCGCTTGTGGTTCGCAGAAAAAATAGACCAGACGCCGAAACTAATGCTGCAGAACGTGAGCCGGCCGCTTTAACTGACATGAGCAAGATTAAGTCGGTGAGAGGCTCTAAATGTTGGTTTCGATACATTTTCGGTTAATTGCCCTTACTTACTGTGTGTGTGTGTGTGTGTGTGCGCGCCAATCAGTAGGTGGGGTACTAACTGGGCACCACTGGGTATGGATTTAAGTGTGGAGCACAGCTGGGTATGGAGCTCTTTATCATTAAAGGCTCGATCAGCATCACAGATAAGTGCACTTCCCTTCAAGCAGAAAATCCTGTGTCTACATGTCCCTGTGCGCACAAGTACACCTGCTTCCTGGGGGAACCACCTGAGCAAGTGCTTATTTTAAGACAACACCACATTTCTAACAGGTCAGGGGTTTTGTTCTCCAGTAACAGTCTGTGTCAAGTAGATGATTCGCTTAATGCTTCCACAAACTTTTTCCTTTTGTGTAGAGTACTTCTCATTCACCCTCTTCTGCTATGTCTCTCTCTCTCTCTCTCTCTCTCTCTCTCTCTGTCTCTCTCTCGTGCGCGCAGATGTGTGTTGGCCAGATTATATACAACCGCGCCAAAACGAATCCTGCCACTAATTTTATACATACGTTTGTATTTCCATGTATTATTTATGGATTATTTATTTATTTATGTGTGTGTGTGTGTGTGTGTGTGTGTGTGTGTGTGTGTATTCTCTAGTGAGTATGTTACTGTGATTGTGTGCACGGGTCTGTATGTGCATAGGGAATAAACATTTCTAGGAAGTTTGATGTAAAGCATGCACATGTATTTGTGAGTGTGTGTGTGCGTGTGCGTGTGCGTGCGTGCGTGCATGCGTGTGTGTGTGTAAATCGTCAGTATGTCTTTTTTAATTGTGTAAAAAAAACAACCCACTTTGCCAGGTTAGTTGTATTACATAGAATCTATTATTTCTCACTTAGAAATGATCACTGATAAGACAATATGAAAGAGCTGCCACCATCATGTGAATAAGACATTTTTAGTATCTTCATCTTTTCATGTTCTCAAGACCTCTAACTAAAGTATGTCTCCTTCCTGGCATACATACATTGTCGCATGGAAATTTAACACAGGATATCAATGTCTCTTGTTGTGGTTAGATGTCTTCCTGTAGCATCTGCTTTCTGTTGCCAAACTACAAAAGGAAATATAGCGCACTTTCGGGCTGAAACACTAATGATAGTCACGACATGAAAACAAGGACTATAACTAAATTATGAATATGAGTCATTGAGATCCTGGGGAAACCCATGGGAAACATGTTCATAGTTCATAACATGAACTTTATAAATTTCCCGGTGGGGAGATGGTGTAAACAGTTTTAATATACTAGACATGTCCTGATACATATCCTCTCTCTCTCTCTCTCTCTCGCTCTCTCTCTCTCTCAGTCTCTCTCAGAGTGATTTGAAAACATCAAGAGGATAAAGATCATGGGGAACTGCCCCATCAAATGTAGATCTAACCTGACAACCGTTGAGAGTCCACCTGAACCTGTAATACCAGGTATGTTCTATACATTTCTATATGTGTTTGATACATGCATGAAGTAAAAAAAAAAAAATGATACCACTCAATAGTATCAGGCTTAGATTGCAGGCTTCGGTGCATTCGACTCATGACGCACACCTCCAACATGTACTCTCTCTCTGCAGACCACCAGAGGAACATGGTCGTATCCCTCTATGACTACCCCTCCTATGGTCTTGCAGAATTCACCATGCACATTGGGGAGAAGCTCACCATCATATCAGAGTAAGTGACACTAGGTGGTTGACAAAGCTATGCATATCCCAGCTTCACTGTCTTAAGCGCTGGACTTGACTGCTTTTTTCATCCACAGCGATGGTGATTTCATGATGGTGAAAGGTGTAACCACAGGCTGTGAAAATTATATTCCTACCAACTACACTGCCAAGGTGACAAACAGGTAAGTCACAACCTCGGGGACGCTTGTTAGTGAATCAGTCTCATGGGCTTGTTTGATCAGTGTCACGGCACCAGACGAGTCGAACTAAAATGAAAGGTGGGGACTCTCCTTGGCAGGTAGGAGGAGTCTCTGTGTAGGAGTACTAGACCTCGTTGTAGGCAGATGTTTGGAACAAGACTTTTGTTCTCTTGTTCTAAATGACATCAGCTCTGCCTCCTCCGGTGGAGGAAGCTCTCTGATATCGTTCCAGTGAATTTTCCTAACTCCTTAACATTAAAATGTCATCTGAGAGAATTTTCTGTTTGTGTGACATTTATTCAATGGTAACATTTCCTCTCTCGTCTTCTCTCTGTTCAGGTGGCTGTTCATAGGCATCAGCAGGTACAAAGCAGTGGAGCTGCTCATGCTGCCCCATAACCGGACTGGGGCTTTCATGGTCAGAGAGTCGCAGTCAAGCAAAGGTTAGCATTGTTGTATTTATTTCAAGCTCAACATTGTAACTTCAAATCCACAAAAAAATGTCCATGTTAACAAGTCATTTGTTAAGCTAGTATCGAGCCTAGATTAGCTTAGATTTCTTAACAAGGGGATAGAAATCTGCCAATAGTGTGTTATATGCTGTTTCACTGTATTTTTCAAGAATTTTCAGGTGATAATATATTGAAATAAGGCAGTTCACTCCACTAGTATCAACAAAAATCTTGGAACAAGTTGATTGAGAGAAATTAGAAATTATATATTATATTTGAAAGAAATTATGTCACACAATTGCCTTTTTTTCATGTTTTGAGAAAAATCTGATTCAAGACGTTATGACTTGTTAATATGGATATTTTTGCAGTGCAGTTACTTTCTTGTTTATGTGATAACGTAAGATTTTATATTTGGGTTGTAATTGATTTAAGAATATAGAGAAAAGTAACTCTGCTGCTATTTTTGGTCTCAGATTGTTACTCCCTGTCTATCCTGAGGAGAGCCAGCTCCTCGTACCTGGACTCAGTGAAGCATTACCGCATTTTTCGCCTCCGAAATGGCTGGTTCTACATATCCCCAAGCCTCACCTTCTCCTCCCTGCATCACCTAGTGGAACACTATTCTGGTTCGTAACGTGCATATATTGCTGTTTTATTTCCAAAGACACAGAGCAGTCCACGGTCAATCCTAACTTGATTGGGGCAAATGATGACATCTAGATGTTGTCTCCTTTTACAGAGTCTGCAGATGGATTATGTTCTATGCTGATGGAGCCCTGCTTCATCAAGGGTTCAACCAACACTACAGAGATGCAGATACAGACTAGGCCTGTACCCAGGGCTATCAGGAGGCCTACCCTCAACTGGAAGGATGTTAATAGGTGTGGAACAGTCTTTTCAGCTTCACCTCTACTGATGACTGCCACAAGATGACACTATATTACTTGTTTGTTTGTGTGCCCTTATGGTTCTCCGGTTAAACAAAAAATATATGTTCACCTATGATGATATGTTGTTAGATAAGCAAAGCCATTACTGTCTGTCCCCATAATTTCATCTGAAATTTTGTCATGATTTGCACCTATAAAAGACACTTGCCAGGGCAAAAGATCATTGGCCAAAATATAAGGATTTGCCTCCCATTAACTAATGATTGAATTTAACTGAATGATCGACTGCCATTCCTAAATTCATAGGTTATGCCCAAATGGCTGAAATGTACAGAAGATCTAGAATAGATCTTACACTCCATGTCTATTTCCAAAAATATCTAATAGGCTATTTACAATATAATTGATCCCTCTTTGACCTGTCTTTAAGAATGCAGCTAATCCTTGTCACCATATTCAGCCCTTTTCAATTCATATTCTGTCTCCTCCCAGGTCAATGATCCTCAGGAGAAACAGAACAGAGTCGGAGCACTCTCTGGTGAGCGAAGGCCTGAGGGAGGCCATCAGCTCGTATCTGTACATGACAGAAACCAATGCATGGGACCATGACAGAAACTGGGACACTTGAGAAAAGAGAGCAGACCAGTCTGAATGAATGCAGACAGGTACATCAAGATACTGTCTGGTCTGCATTTTGGCCATGCCTATGGAAGACGTCCTCTGCATGCCCTGATGCATAGTCCATCTCGAATGCCCCAGAATGGCAAGATGGAAGAGACGCTCCAGTGGCTGGGACTCTGAAATATTTCAGAAAATGGAGATTTCTTTTGCCATTGTTGTTTTTGTTTCCAGAAAGGCACTCATGTACAGTGGAGTTTTGTTTAAGCAGAAAACTGAGAGCCAGTGAGACCAACATTTTTCATATTTGTTCTTGTTTGGTTTCAAAAACAAACTTGTTGTTTGTGAGTGTTCAGTTAATTAACTTAATTTGTACATCTTGCAAGTTTGAATGTAAACTATATGGGAACGGGCTAGGCAATAATGACCTATAGTTTGTATATTTTTGATTTTTATTATCTTTTAGTCATGTTATCATGAGTATGCTATTGGTATCCAATAAAATGTGTTAAATGCTATAGCCATCATAGATATTGAATAAAAACGAGTGACTGCCCTACAATTTCTTAAAATGTGTTTTGTGTACGATGATGAAAAAAACATAATGTGATGTAGAAATAAAAGTCCTCTATGATTAAAGGCCTTCGTGTTTCGGTCTCCACCAGCAGATGCCGCTTAATTACCTCCAATAACTCTTCAAAGCCCTCCACTTCCTGCATGAACAGTTCAGTTCAGGAAGAAGAAATAATGGCGACGCTTCTGGGGTCCGAGTCCCCTTGGACTGGAGGAAAACGAAGAAATTGCAATGGCAATATCGTCACAAAAATCACATCCAGTCAAATTACGGGCCAGGGTTTCAGTCGAGGGACACAGGTAAGAGAAGCGATGAATGGTTTGACAGTAAAGCCACCGAAAGTTGCTCGATTCAAACCAGGGACTTGCGTTTGGAATCCTGCCTGAAAATGAAGACGTCGTCCTGGCGACTGACATGGGGGTGTAGCCGCCCCCTGGTTTGGCTTTATATGACATTAGGGGGGTATTTGTAATAAGAAAACCACAAGTTTAAGACATTATTGAATTTTGGGTAGTAATGTTTGATAGCTGACAAGCCAAGTATACGACAAGAGTAGACGGCAAGCTCCGCTTCAAGTAGGTCTTTTGTTGTTAGCTTAGCATTCCAAGCTAGGTTAACCCAGGTTGACGTTATTAAAACCATTGCTACGATTTGTGGACAGTTGAAGACACATTTAGTGTGGTAACCGGGCGCGGAGACTTATTTTTTTTATTAGAGAGGCCGTAGTTCAATTTGTGAGACGTTAAAATCAGGTAGCCATTGCCAATAACGTTTGCTAATGTTAGCAGGCGAGGTAACGTCAGCTAGCTAGCTAGCTAGCTAAGCCAGCTGAACAGCTCAGGTGATTACGTAACGACACACCAACCACAATAACTATCTTTGCCATAAATGGATACACCACAGCAGCTGTTTGTACGAGTTAACGTTAACAGGTGTATTTCTTATTACCATGCTAGCAAACTGCACTCGATATTTGCAACTGTTGAGCCCATTTCCAAGTATTTTTTTTAAGCAGTTTTGGTGAGGTGTTATGACACTGACCGTTCCTTATGCATTTGAGTGTCGCACCTGTCCTGACATTTTCTCTCAAGACATGTACCGTTTATCTTATTCACTGTGTTCCCAACATCCAGTTTACTCATGATCTTCTCTAAGTGTACAAATATTATTCCACTGGAGCTGTAACTTTTGCACATTATGTCAAGTTCCACTTCCTCCCGTTGCATAAAAACACATTTCCAGCACGCTATCTGCCTCGTTGCAGTTAAGCAAGGTAATGGATCTCTGCGGTTATTTTCAAACAAGGTAGGCAGGGAAGCTTTCATCCAACAAGAGGGGTTGAAAACGCACGCCTCTAACTGGTTATGGTGAAATAACCATGAAATGTGTAATTTGACAAGAAGTCCCATAGAACAGCTCACATGATCCATTGGGATAGATCCCATATGAATGACTTGCTATTCACAACACAGTGTGACAGTACGCAGACGCAGTGTTTTCTCAAAAGCTATTAGCCCCACTTGCATCAATAAAAGGTATTTTGGTGTCTTGGGAGGCTCTCTAGTGAATTGATTATCAATAACCATCAGCGGTCCAAGGCTGCAGCAGAGAACTACAAAACTTTTCAAGCAAAAGTTTTGTTTCAAACAGGCTACTTTCCTATGTTCGGTTTGCAACATAGGAATCCATAATGGAGACAGTAAAGCTTTTCCAAATTGTATCAATAGTAAACACATTGTTTTGTATTAAGTTTTTCAATTTAAAATGACCAAGTAAACATTTTATGGCTATGGAATTATTGGGAATGTCCTGTAATGGCTCATTTTTAATGGGATTCATGAGTAGGATAATGGGTCTAAGTTGCTTTTTCCTGCGTTGGTTCCAAGCTTTGTTGTGTATGCTTGTCTGAGGATGTTTTTCCTCAAGTAATCTTATCCTGTCTCTGCATTCCACCAAGATAAAGGCTGATTCACTTAAAATAGGTTTGTAGAGACAAGGGAAACATCTTTGTATATTTTGTAATTGATGTGAAATACTCAATGTTATGTTATTCAGGTGTTTGTAGTTTGTTTCAGTTTGTTTTTGGAATGGAGTGCCTCTGATGCCTGAGTTGCGTGTTACCAGCACATGATAGTTCCAAAGCTGGGAGGGGAAGAGGGTGTGACGTAGTGATGGTAATGTCTTCCCAGGCATTTAGTTGCCAGTTGGGTGGGTTTGGAACAGAAATAGGAGGATTCAAGATAAGCCTTTATGCAAGGAAAAGGTAGTATTGAAACACATTCAGAAACCATGTTGATTTTAAGGTCTGTATTGCACTAATTGATATTGCCTGCGCCTATGTGTTGTAGCTCCCAGGGAGCCTGCTCCAGGAGAGAGATAAACGGGCCAAGTGGCATGGCATCCCTTCTCTGCTGCAGCAGCTCTGTGAGAGCAGCCATCCCAACAGAGACCTCTCCCATGCTCACAGCCTTCTTAAGGTAACACACAGCACCACTCAAAATAGTGCATCCAACAACCAGACCTTGCTATTACTGGTTTTAGCCCACTCACCACTGAGTAATCTACTTTGGAGCTTGGGTGATGCAAATGGCAATTTGATTATTGTTTTTGTCAGGTATTATCATCCCAGCTCTCTATGGAGGCCATGTCTTTTGTCACTGAAGACAGGAAGACAGCTCAGGAATCCACCGTCCCTAACACACACGCCTTTGACCTCTTTGGTGGTGTAGATGTAAGTTTGACATACCAAGCACTTGATGCTGTGTTATTAGTTAGTTGAGAGAAATAGAAAACTGCTACCTCTGCAGAACCAATTCTGTTGTGTAGTAGAACTCATACTGAGATATGATGGATAAAAATGGAAAAACATTATTTTCCCTTTCCTTGAAGTTGCTTGTGGAGATCTTGATGAGACCCACCCTTACTATGCAGAAGAAAAAACCCAAAAGTAAGTAGGCTTGACACCACATACTACTTTTCAGGACGAAGGTGGCTCATGTTGGAATGTTTACATGATATTTACATGAGTTTGACTTAAATGTATAATATATTTGTATAATTCAACTAATGTCTGTGTTTCTGTCACCATAGTGAATGATGACTTGGTCAAGGACTGCCTTAGTATTCTTTACAACTGCTGTATATGTGTAAGTATCCCATTTTATCTTTGTATGCGCTGCAGAAATGTTAGTAACTTAAGGTGTATCATACTTTGTCTCCATTACACACACACACACTAGATGTCTTCCTCATGCATTTGGATGATGGTGTTATAATGTCTCTATAGAAGTCCATTTCCACACAAAGAAGGAGAGAAAGTCGTCTTTTTCCAGGCACGATTTAATTAACATGTAAATCTTCCCATTCTCAGGCGGAAGGGATCACGAAGAGTCTGGCAGCGAGGGATGACTTTGTTCTGTTTCTCTTCACCCTGATGACGAACAAGAAGACCTTCCTACAAACTGCTACCTTAATTGAAGATATTCTGGGAGTCAAAAAGGTCAGCGTAATACTTAGATTAAATCCTCGGCGAGAACGTGATTTGTTTTATGGCCGTGTTGACTCCATAGAAAATAGGCCTGTAAAATTAATGACTTGTCTGATGTCCAGGTCGTGATCCAGCCCACACCTTTGCACCGGTTGCCCTATAAATAGGCAATTGCTTCATGGATTGTAGCTGCAGCTCCATGAAGCACCTTCACATAACTTGAAAAGAAGAGCTGTTTCATGTCTTCTCTGCAAATTAATTTGCAGCTTATATCTGCTGGGTCTATGCACAGAAACAGAGAAAAACACAGAAGACCTACAAACACCCCAGGCAGATCAAAATATCAAAGGGGGTTCAGCATGGGCATTTTGGGAACCATTGCTATAAATGAGAAAGTGAGGAAACATAAACGGTGACATACAGTGCAGGTCATGAGTAGGCCTTTATCCTAGCTGAATGTTCATGTATTACTCTATTCATCTATGGAGAAGCAAAACCAAAACCAAATTGATCCCCTTCAAATTCATTCTGGGTGAACCCCATGACTTGATAAAGGTGGAAATACATGCCTACTGTGTTGCTTTGGTAATGATTGTAAGAGAAAATGTGTTTGCCTCTCGCAGGAGATGATCCAGTTGGAGGGTATCCCTAACCTGTCTGGCCTGGTCCAGAGCTTCGACCAGCAACAGCTAGCCAACTTCTGCCGCATCCTGTCCGTCACTATCTCAGAGCCTGATGTGGGGAACGATGACAAGCACACACTGTTGGCCAAAAATGCCCAGCAGAAACGTATTGCCAGCCCCTCTCGGGCGGAGGTCAATCAGGGTAGGTTGTATTTGGTTTACAGAGAACAAAAGGCATATACACATTGGGTCACTGCATTGTGGGATGGACCACTGGATCATTAACTGATAAAATAACAAGTCTTTATTGTTTCTACCAGTAACCCTACTGAACATCCCTGGTTTCATTGAGCGGCTGTGTAAGCTGGCCACCAGAAAGGTGTCTGAGGCCACAGGGGCATCTAACTTCCTGCAAGAGCTGGAGGACTGGTACACGTGGCTGGACAATGCTCTGGTGCTGGACGCCCTCATGCAAATGGCTACTGAGGAGGCTGAACAAAGCAGTACAGGTGAGACAACATACCCCAGGAAGAAAAACATAATTATTTGGTGCTGCTGGTGTCTTGCTCCGCTTAAAGGATTGGGATTGACTCATTTTTTTTTTTTTCCTTCCCTTCAGAGTCATCAGATGAGAGCTCTTTGGCCACTAGCCCTCTTAGACACCGACTTCCCCAGTCCATGAAGATCGTCCATGAGATCATGTACAAAGTGGAGGTGCTCTATGTGTTATGTGTCCTTCTCATGGGCCGACAGAGGAACCAGGTAATGCGTTAGAACTAGGGGCATAGATCTGCTCCTTGGTTGTGGTTTATGCTGGAGTGCAAGCAGAGTGGAGCCCTCTTCTTCATTGACTCCTGTTATGTTTCTCTCCCCAGGTCCATAAGATGCTGGCTGAGTTCCGTCTCATCCCAGGGCTCAATAATCTGTTTGACAAACTGATCTGGAGGAAGTATACAGCTTCCAATCATGTGGTGCACGGCCAGAATGAGAACTGCGACTGCAGTCCAGTACGAACTTTTTTAAATGGAAGACTCTGAAACTGGCTCTGGCCTGTTTTTGAGACCGCCATGATTTGGATCATGATACTTAAACAAATGTAACTTTTTAAATCTGGCTTTTCACTGAAACATTCATACTCTTCCATCCTGCAGGAAGTATCCTTCAAAATCCAGTTTCTGCGACTCCTCCAGAGTTTCAGTGATCATCATGAGTAAGCAACTCTCAAACCAATCTCCTAAGTTTCGACTTTCCTCAGAAGCTATGTTTGGTTTTTCAGAGCATGTCCCCTTTCTTTCAGGAACAAGTATCTGCTGTTGAATAGCCAGGAGCTGAATGAACTGAGTGCCATCTCCATGAAGGCCAACATCCCTGAGGTGGAGGCTCTGGTCAACACAGACAGGAGCCTGGTGTGTGATGGCAAGAAGGGCCTCCTCACGCGCCTCCTCACTGTCATGAAGAGGGAGCCTCCAGATTCCTCCTTCAGGTCAGCATCATGTAGGGCAAAGGTCAAGATTCTGGAAGTTGCAGAGGATAAATAGGCATAGCACCATGCTCTCAGCTATTTTTGAAGATTTGGCTCAAGATTTATGTCTCTGGCTCTTTCTATAGCTTCTTCTCTGACCCATCCTGTTGTTCATTCTAGATTCTGGCAGGCAAGGGCAGTGGAGAGTTTCCTCAGAGGAGCCACCTCCTATGCAGACCAGATGTTCCTCCTGAAGAGGGGATTGCTAGAGGTAAAAACTCCCTGCAGTAAGCGTCCATATAACTGCTCTCCGTTTGCCCTCATATACCATCGTACAGATCATCCCTAGATCATCAGCTTGAACATTTTTGCATAATTGCTCCTCACTCTGTGCCCCTGCGTAGCACATCCTGTTCTGCATCATAGACAGTGGTTGTACATCCCGAGATGTCCTGCAGAGCTACTTTGACCTGCTTGGAGAGCTCATGAAGTTCAACATTGATGCCTTCAAGAGATTCAATAAATATGTCAACACTGAGGAGAAGGTACAGTTCTGCACCTTTTGTGCCATAGAATCCTTTACCATAGATCTTGGTCATCGAAATTACTTGTTCAAATCATCACTTCAGTGTCAACTTCAATGTGGCCTGTACACATGATGTGTGTTTGGTTATATGGTTTTGTTTCTTGTCTGTAGTTTCAGACCTTCTTGACGCAGATCAACAGTTCTCTGGTGGACTCCAACATGCTGGTGCGCTGTATTGTCCTTTCCCTGGACCGCTTTGAGAGCCAGACTGAGGATGTCAAAGGTAAACTAAGTCATTCTCCTTTTACAGGCTAGATATCAGGGATGGGAATGATGACACATTCAAATAAATAATCGCAGGGACATGATTACACAACATTCAAAAGAGAACTAATTAGAGTTTTGTACAGGCCTGATTGGTGAATTTGCCGACACAAAACGTGCTTGTCTGCTTCATTAGTGTGACTACACAAGCACATTTGAATGTGTAGCAGAAAAATACGTGCTGGCGTTGGTGACAAAAATGTAAAACACAATGATTTGTGTAAATGATGAAATTTATGAAATAGTGTTCATCCAGGCGTGGCATAAAAAGCAGGCAGGCAGGCTACATTTGGTTTGGCGGGTAATATCAGAGCAATAGCTGTCAACCCTGTTTGTTTTGTTGAGCTTGTTGTTTGACCGTTTAGACTCCAGTAGAATTCTATAATGTTGCTGCAGGTAATTGAGTGTTTTCTTGCTCATTCCAAACTAACGGCCGTCTCAAAAACAAAAAGAAATTGGCAATTGCAAGTTCATTTAATTTTCAAGAGCACAACTCAACTTTTGAGCACCCCATTCTGCACAATCCATGTCCATGATTGTCAAGAGTACTAAAACCCTCTTTAACCGTCCCCTCTCCTTCATGACTTAAGTGGATTTAAGGTTAAATGAATAAGGAATCACAGCATTCAGCTGGTCCGCCTATTTCAATATACATATACTAAATATCTCAATGAAAATGAGTAAATAACTGAATTATTTCAGATGGTACAAATAAGCTGTATTGACATAACTGTTAAAGTCACCTGTCGTGGCAATTTAAGTCAATTGCACTTTGTCTAGTTGGTGAGAGCAGCTTAATAAAGCTATAACACTATTTGTCAGAGACGTCTCTTAGGCCTTCAATGCTCGTAAGCAGAGCTGAAACCACACACACCGAGGTGTATGCAGAATGAGCTGAGGAATTCAGTTCCTCAGGTACATTTATACACATGACTGATGTAATGGGATGTTGAAATCTCCTTCGATCATGGGGTCCTTCTAGGACAATCATACATGTACAAACTCCATGTTACATAGACATGTCACTATGTTAATATGATGAAGTCAGCATGATATCTCTAATCTACACGTGTTTTCCCTCCTATGTGGTCTGATCGAAGGTTAGTTAAACAATCATGGGCACAATCCTTTTAACACCAAGACCTGCTCATCCTTGTGGTTTGATTAGGTCAAGGAATAAAGAACACACACATTCCTCTTATCTCAGTAGTTTTCCACTGACTATGACTACACTTACACATACATACATACATACATACATACATTAAGAACACACGTACATCATTATTTTCCATAACACACCATATACTGCAAAAGCAGTTTAGTCTATAATCATACTCTACTTAGTTGGGAGAAAAAGTTTGTCTATATGTTGACTTCATCGAAGTCTAAATTTAAAATGGATAAACACAACATGATTTAAAAAATGAAAGACAAAAATATTTCAACCATGAGATTTACTAACTGGTGGAACCTCCTAGAAGCAATAACCTCAACCAAACGTTTCCTGTACTTGCTGATCAGACATGCACAATGGTTAGGAGGCATTTTGGATCGTTCCTCCTTACAGAACGTTTCAGTTCATTCATATTTTTGGGATGTCTTGCATGTTCAGGTCATGCCACAACATTTCAGTAGGTTTATGGTCAATACTCTGACTTCCTCTGTTTAAACCATCCTGTTGTAGATTTGCTTTTGTGTTTGGGGTCATTGTCATGCTGCATGACCCAACCTGTGTTAAGCTTCAGATCACAGACCGTTATCCTGATAATCTCCTGTAGAATTTCCTGCTACAACTTTAATTCAATGATCCCTCAATGATTGCAAGCCGTCCAGGCCCTGAGGCAGCAAAACAGCCTCAAAACATGATGCCCCCCTCCACCATGCTTCATGGTTGGATGAGGTTTGGCTATTTGTATGCATTTTCTCCTCCAAACATAGGGTTGTGCCCCTTGGCCAAAAACCTAATGTTTTGTCTCATCTGTTCACATAACTTTGTTCCAGTAGCTTTGTGGACCATCCAGGTGGTCTTTGGCAAACTTGAGACAGGCAGCAATGTTTTTTTGTGGAGAGCAGTGGTTTCCTTCTTGGTCACCTCCCATGAACGCCACTCTTGTTTAGTGTTTTTTCTTGTTGTGGACACAGATGGTAGAAAGTTCAAGAGATGCCTGCAGATCTTTAGCTGTTACCTTAGGATTCTTTGTCACCTCCTTGACCGTTATGCAGCGTGCTCTTGCTGTGATCTTTGCTGGACACCCACTCCTAGGGAGTCTAGCAATGGCACTGAATTTTCTCCATTTGTATACAATCTGTCTGCCTGTAGACTGATGAATGCCCAAGTCTTTGGAAATGCTTTTGCAGGCTTTTTCAGCCTCGTGAGCCTCAACAACTCTTCTCCAGAGGTTTGGCCGGGGCATATTCCACTTCAACAGATCTCTTTTTTTGTTGGTAATCAAACTTTGTGGGGGTTTTATATGACAGGACTCCTCTAACCCACACCTGTATGTCTTCTCATTGATTGGATCACCTGACTTCAGTTACCCTCTTTCATAGAAGTCATTATCCTAGAGGTTCACATGCTTTTTGCAGCTTAGGCTGGTAATGTTTGGACAAATATGTTCAATAAAACATGTAATAGTATTTTTTTTGTGTGTTATTTGTTAAATCACATTGTGTTTATCAATTTGTATGACTTAGATGAAGATCAGACCATATTTTAGGAGCCATTTAGGAATGCAGGTAAATCTCATGGAATGAATATATGTAATACCAAACAAGCAAAATATTCATTGAGAGATGCAGTATAGCTAAAAAAAAAAAGAGAGAGAGAGAGAGAGATCTAGGGCATGTGATCCACAGCATTTTACTCCATCTCTCATACTTCAACTCCACATAGTGTAATAATGTCAGACAACAACAATTGTCAAACCTACATAGATAAAACCAGTCAGTCCTCCCTATGGACTCTTTGATGCACTCCCTCCCAGACGGTGTCCCTCTACGGTACTGAGTACTGGGTCACTCTCTCTGTGTAGTAAGTTGGTTGTGTCTTGTTTTATCAAACAAGAACAAGGGACTTACAATGTCTTTGTTATTTTCTATGATGAATGTGTGGGTCAAGATCTGGTTAATAGCACATTCTTCCTTCCAAAGAATGTTTCTAAAAAGTTGTAAATGCGGGGCTGCTTAGGTGGCTCAGGCATTTTTGGACTAAGAGTAGGGCTGGGCGATAAGGACAAAAATCTTTATCATGATAATTTGACTAATTTGTCACGATAACGATAAATATAAAGAAATAAATGAAATAAATTACTTTTATTTCACTATCATTCAAAATTTTTGAACGTAAAATGAAGCTATAATTTAATTTCAGCCAAGGATTTAATGATCAAATTTTCAATTTGAATGTACAGTGTCTGTGTTGACTGATAATGTGCACCTGAACCTCCACTCAGTCCTTCCTCCTCTTGTCTTAAGTGCACGAGTCACCTTGTCACCCCTATCTAGATGCACACTCATAATGTACGTGCATCAATGTTGCAATGTTGTGTAGGCGGTTTCAGGAAATCTTCGGTTTATCACCTGAACTAAGAGTAGAGGAAAATTGAACCTAGAAAAAAGGCTCAGTGTCACCATGTATGTTTTCCGGTTACAGTTAATCACCTGAAGTGTCAACAAAGTTCATTGCACTCTTGGGTGCTATAGTGAAATATAGAACGGGCGTTATGGGGTCTAGTGGGTTAAACAACTTATCTGTTTGGGTTAATGATATCGAAAGAGGTCATAACTGCCATTTCTAATAGAAGGTTTTTAAAAAATGAATGTGGTGTCCTATGTGCCTGTGTTTGTCCCAGTGGTGGAGGTACTGTCTGAGTGCTGCCTGCTGTCCTACATGGCTAGAGTGGAAAACAGGCTGTCCTTCCTCTTCAGACTGATCAACATCATCAACGTTCAGACACTCACACAGGTCTTGCTTCATTCACTTTGTTTGTCTCATGTATTCACAGTAACTATTCAGGTCTGTCAGGTTTTAGAATGAGGAAATGAGCTACATTCAGATGCATTTGAATGTGTTTAACTCTAGTTGGAATTGTGATGTAAATATATATATTTTTAACTGTCCTTCCTTTCTGCCGTCATCCCATTCCTTTTCCTGAAATGCCCACCAGGAGAATGTGAGCTGTCTCAACACCAGCCTGGTAATCCTGATGCTGGCCAGAAGGAGGGCCAAGCTACCCTTCTACCTCAACGCCCTACGGGAGAAGGAGTATGCTGAGAAGTACCCCGGCTGCCTGCTCAACAACTTCCACAACCTATTGCGCTTCTGGCAGCGCCACTACCTCAACAAGGACAAAGACAGCACCTGTCTGGAGAATGTGAGTGGCTCTCACCCCTCCACATAGACAAGCGAAGAATCGCCAAATAATCTCAGCCAAACTTCACTTTGTCTTGCATGTATGTGGTCTGTTGTAGCCTCTGGATCCTTTTAGTTTTGTTATGAATGTTCTTTTGCACTGAGCCCTTGTCACAATACACACTGCTCCTTGTCGTTGCTCTTCAAATCTCCTAGCAACCACGGCTGGCGCTATCATGGAGGTCTATGGGACAATTGGGTGGCACAAATAATGATGAAATATTTAACAACCAGAAAGAAAAGGCTATCTGATAAAGATAGTTGTGTTGTGGGTGTAGGTCCATTTACAACTTAAAATGTCCTTTCAAATTTAGGTTACTGTGACAGAGTAAACACATTTTGCTCTAGTCCCTTTTGGTCCTAGTCTCTACTTCAAAGCACTCAGAGTTGTAGCTTACATAGTCAATCCAGTTGACCTACACATCATCTAAACACAAATTCAATAAAATATATCAGTGACAACATGATCAATGCAGAGTCAAAAACAGCACAGAACTTAACCCTGTCCATTCCATGATGTTGCTGAGATGGTAAAGTCCTAAATTTAAGAAATACAGTGACCTGTTTTCAGTCATTGTTGCCAAGAGCTGAGGATGTCCAATATGGCCAGCGGATGATGCATTTTGTCACTTGAGAACCCTCTATTGGGTCCTCGCTAGTTTTCGTGGTCTAACTCCTCTGTTCTCCCACCACTCAGAGCTCCTGTATCCCCTTCAGCTACTGGAAGGAGACGGTGTCAGTGCTGCTGGGCTCAGACAGGACTTCTCTGTGTGCCATAGCCAGCTACATTGACGAGCCCTTCATGGATCTGGACAGAGACCTGCTCGAGGATTGACCCCACCCCACCCCACCTACCTATGAGCCCAGAGCGCTGGGGAGGGGACTGGGGG
>CABFOQ010002502.1:7733-25055 GCA_900660455.1 Gephyroberyx darwinii | reverse complement strand
CATGAGAATTAAACCTATATCGCCCCAGCTACCAGTTCTCAAATATCAGCGGGGTCCAGCACTTCACCAGGGACCGGTGAGAGGAAAGCATGTCAATGGTGCAAACAGCTCCTTCTGGCACCCCTCCATTCAACTGTTCTGCTGACAGCTACTGCAGGAGAAAAGTTTTCATGAGAAACTAGGTACCAAGGATACGATGAAGAAGGGATTTGTCTCAAAGGTGGACAACAAAGTGCTGTATGTATGCCGCATCATGTGACTTGTTTCACAGACAGAATGTATTATCTACACAAGCCTGCAGAATGATTAGACTGACAAACATACTATAGTTGACTGGCTATTTTGTCATCATGGTTTGTTTCCACTATTAGTCAGTGAGATAATGAGACCTACACACTATCCCTCACCATTATAAAATGATTAGCAGTTTGACTCTGGTCTCCAAAGGACTGTTTCCCTAAGAAAACTACCTCAGAGAAATGACCCCTTCAACCCTCAGATTACACATATTGTTTTTCATTTCAAATCTAAGCCAAAGTTGGTGGACATCCAAAAGTGTTGGACATCAAGTAGTAGTTATTCTTTTTCCCTGTGATTGAACCCTGACGATTCAGCTGAACTTCCCAATTCAAAATTATCATCTTCTGTCCTTTTGCATTTCTTCAGACTAACAGGAGAGTGACAGCTTGTCCACAAACTAAAGGCAGCCTTACTAGAAATAAGAATATCCGCCCCTCTACAATGATAGAGGAGCTCTGATAGCTCCTTTATTATGGAAAATTATTTTAAACAGCATAAAACGGCAGAGGCTCATTTTTTCCCCCATGTTTCTGCCACTATCACTCCAGCTATTGATAAGATGTCTAAATTTATTGCAGAATAATTCTGCAGGAAAAGAGATAAAAGGTTGCTGAATAAAATATGAGGCGAAGGCTGTAAATTGTAGCAATGCATATCATTTCATTCAAATGTAGGACGCAATTACCATCTGCTACACTCATCAGTCCCCTCCTTTATGACTTAATTATATGTTTAATGCTATCAGATCAAGGAAAGGGCAAAATAGATGAATGAGAGAGAAAGAGAAAAGATTCCACAACAAGACAAAAGGGAGATGAAAAGTAACATAAAAGGATGGAATTGATTTCATTTACCAGGAAATAGAAAAAGTTAATTTAGATACAATGTTCCCTCATCTCCTGTGCCTTTGTAAGATAATAAACCCAGCGTGTTTGCCAATAGGTCTCATACCTGTCCAACAAAAGAAGTCAAGTTCCTCAAAGCTAGATGTCTTTCCTGCATTCATAGTGAGAGGACGGCAACTTGGTGGGTAGTTCAGAGTGTTACATGATCGTTGCAATGCATCTAGCCCACTAGCCCACGCAAATCTCCCCCTGGCATCAATGCGTTATGTACACAAAAGTTTAGCTTTATACATAGGTGATATATAGGTGGCTCCAACATGTAACAACAGTCATTCTATTCTATTCTATTTGAGGTGAGATATTTTATAAGCCTTAGGGGATTTACATCACCTGCACATTTTTCTTCTTTCTGCGTTTTTACTGTATTTTATCACAGTGTTTTTATACTTTAGCATAGTAAACTAAACTAAAGTAAACATATTCTATTCTCAAGTCCATGTGAATGAGGCAGAAGTAAAACTTGATCATGCTGCACAGCTCCCTGAAACTTTTTGTTTGGATGCACATGGTGTAAGGCAGTGTGCACAAACAAAATTGGGGTTATCCAAATGGCTGTGGGGTAAAAGGCTAGCCAGTGGGCATCCCAGGTGCCAGCGGGCACTGTCCTAACTGTGTACCTTTGGCCAGAACTCATTATAGGGTGACATTTAGGACTGCTGCTGTCCATGCCAAGTCAGCCCTCTGGATTGAGACAAATTATGTAGTTATTTTTTATGTCAGGCATTAAGTCATGTCCAGTGGGAGCCAAATCAGTATCACCTTCATGTCACCTGCAAAAAAATAGATCTGACAAAGGCTGTGGACTTCATAAACAGGGACAGTATATTCTGCTTATTTGGAAAATATTCTTTCAAATCGCAGAATACATAAAGTATGGCTCGATCCGTGGCGATACATGGTCTTCAATAACAATTTTTAAAAAAAGTTTTAAAAAAATCCAGTCTGTTGGAATGGAAAATTCCTCCCTCCAATTAAATGTAATTAATTTAATGTAATTAATATATATATACAGACATATACAGTAACATTCAATGACAAGAGCAATGTCACAGCCACATTCATCCCTTTCCATCCCTTTCTATCTTTCCATTGATCCTAACATACCAGCGATTGTCAATAAGCGAAGAGAATTTTCTACCTGTGAGCTGTAGAAGGTCTGAATCTCCTTTGGTGTGTGGGTGGTGTTCATGTCTTCCAAGGCTGATGGAAAACAGGAATGAATAGAATAAATAAGCAAGAAAATACTCTTAAATTTGTCATAAACCAATTACAAATTAAAGGATTGTGAGGGTGACAGTATCAGAGAGTGACTCCATACTACACAGAAGCACTTCACTGATATAGACTAGGGGGGCCGTGTGCAATGATACAGTATGTCATATCATCAGTTATACTTTTTATATCTACTGTCACAGCATATTGGAAAACGGTTCTATATAAAACCCCAATGTTTATTTAAAACGCAGAGCAATACTTGATGGCCACCACGTGTTAGATTTTGAAAAAGTTAGGAATACTGCAAAGGGAATTGCTGTATTTGAGTGCAGAACTTCTTGTTCCATGTTTCAAATTCTTCCAGAAAGCCAAGAGGACGATTATCCCACCAGATACTGGACAATATGAGCAGAACTAAAGCTCCATCTTGTGGCCTCAAATGAGTATGGAATCACAGAGCACTCAAATAGTTTCCCCCAGTTGTCCTGTTGTACCATTTACAGACAGACAGATGTAAGCCCATTACATATAATACATATGCATCAGGACAACATGTCATAACAGCAAAGAAAATAAGTATGTTGTGTCTATGTGAGGATAATAAGGCTTCAATGTGTGTTTTTGAGAAAAGAGTTAAATAAATCAATAGATATATGTGCTAGGTTAATGGTTTTAGAAACTGGATGGATGACAGAGAGGACATCAATAACTAAACAGCACAATTAAAAGCATTTTGTCTGAATTCACAGTCAGAGTGAGCCATCTACACCAGCGTACAGGTATCTCACAAAGCATGAAACGAATCAAAGTTGTTTTATCTCATATATGGTGTTGGGAAAATTACAGATGATGGTTCATTTGATGAATTCAGAGTAAAGCCGAGCCCGATGCGCGCACCGTGGATATCCTCCACACAAACTTCAAGATGTAACAAACAGAAGAAGAAAAAAAAAAACGTAACGTAATTGATTATAAGTTAATTGTGCAAAGGTCTCCCTGATGGGTGCCATCTGTCAAGACGAGCTGTACATTCACTTATTCTCATCAGAATTAATTAAATGGCTAACAAATTACATACATCATCGTTAGTACAGGGGGGGAAACTACAGCAGGAACTGTTATGAAACAAATTAGCTTTAACAATGAAAGAAAATGACATCACATAACTAAATATTATACTCATTTCCGCCAGCCATATTTCTTAATGAATTCTCTAATTAATTTAATTCACACAATGTGCATAATTTGGAGCTGAAAATGTCAGTGGGTCAGACTTAACCATATTCTTGCTGGCTGTCTATTTCAACGAGTGCCATAATAGCAAAACATGACCTCTACGTAAATTACAGAGACCAACTGTTGTAATTTTAATTCCGGGGGTCTAATTAACAAAAAGATATTGCGCAACTACATTTAGCCCATTTGACGCACACGTCAATGTAAGACTTTCAGTTGGCTCCAATTCATTTGGCATAATCCTTTACATAGACAACTTCACAATAGCTTATGTTACAGCTGTCAATCATTATTCTTTTTGTTCGTATTAGCAACTTTTTATCATTTCTCATCGAAACCTACCACCTGCTGATTGGGCTCATTCAGAAAGCACTGGAGTTAGGGTAGTATTTCTACCAGGGGTGTGTGTTTAAAGGGACCTCTTCAACTTTGTTACACTTATCCCCATTACACTAACTGCACTCAGCATTAACGCAACCACAGCCTGGGAGTTGGGAAACCAGATGTGATGAAAGTAGGTAAATGGTGATTGATTCGTCGTGGAATCATTTGTGGTACTATATAGAAACCGTTGAGAGTGAATAAAACAGATTTGTGAACAACAGAAGCACTGAAACGCCACGTTGCGCCATATGGCATGGTTAATGCTTCTTAGGGGTGAAGAACCGCTTAGATTATGTTCAAGTGGTTTTTCTGTTTGTCATGATTCTATACAGCATCATTTATCCCCCAGAGAAGCTCTGACGGACCATCTATTTTTGAGGAATGTGTCAAAAATGTAATTTAATGGACTGTAAACTATTGAATGCATTATCATTTATAGATGAGAAATGAAAATGAGAAGGGTCTACTCCTATAGAGGCGGTGTGTATATTATGTACAAAATGCCTGTATTGTGTCACTTCAGGTAATCAAACTGCGAATGAAAATGTGTGCTATTATACACCAGCTATTGATGTTGACTGCTATAATTACAGCTATACCCTATGTCACCTGTGTCTCGCCAGTGTTTTTCCTAACCCGCTGCCCATTCAGTTTAGAGAAAATAAAATCAAATTCACCAAATGATCCCATCATGAGTGTGAATGCAGAACTGGATGAATAAATGAATACATTGCCCAGTGGATGGAACATATAAACTAACACATGCATTGCAGGGCTCGGGGGCTATCCTGAGGCCAATCATTTAGCTAACACGCTAATGAAAGCCTGTGTAGTGTGGCTAAGGGCAGCCACCATGGGAGGTACCACTCCCCTCCCTCCTCATGTTGGGGACTGTTAATAGGCTGGATAGAGCCAATGGGACTCCCAGGAGATGCCTGCTGATGAAGGGGAAAACCTGTCGTCGCCTTCACTAATCACTGCCTAATGGCTGCAGTAATACAGCTTTTATGAATGTGGTTGTGCATGTGTGCCTCTCGCTCTGTGTGTGTGTGTGTGTGATGGCGAGAGAGTCAGAACATATTGAAGTTTTCGTGTTTCAGGTGATCTATTTTTAGCGGTCATCTCGTTAACGTCAAGTTACATTAAGGCATTTGGAACTGCTGTGTGTATTTTGTTTAGTTATTTGTCAAAACTCTAAATTCTTGAAATTGTTTCCTGCAACAGTGACTTATTGAAAAATAATCTAAGGAAGCAGCAATAACATTCAATAGCACTACTTACTCTAGATAGTAGATGACTTCATTGGGACTACATACATGCAGCTACAGAACACTTAAAGGGAAATACCACTTAAATTCAGCTTTTCATTTTGCATTCTATGCTTTTGGACATTTCATTTAGTACTGCTGTATATTCACCTTCATTGATAGACAGAGACAGGAGAGACAAGTTTGTCCCACCTCTTGCCTGAAATGTCATACAGATTTATAGCTGGCCAAGAGTATTGGCCCCCTTGCATTTTTTGCAGATAATGTACAATATTTTCTGAAATTATTGGATATTGAAACAATAGTCGTTGCATGTTCATCTGTTTTAACACATGATCTTTTCTAATACTCCTGATGCAATGATGATGCTTCCAAACGTTTCTTGCTACCGTCAATAAGCTTCCTGCACCTTTCTGCTGGCAGTTGCTCCCACTCTTGAACTGCAACCCTCCAGTTCTTCAATGTTTGAAGGATTCCTTTGACCAACTGCACATGTCAGGTTTCTCCATTGGTTCTCAATGGGATTGAGATCAGGACTCATCACTGGCCACTCCAGAACAGTCCAACATTTTCCATTCCTGGGTGCTTTTGGATGTGTTTTGGGTCATTGTCCTGCTGGAGGAAGTATGACCTTTGATTGACACCCAGTTTTCTGACACTGGGTAGCACATTTGGCTCCAAAATGCAACGGGAAACAGGAATACCAAGGTCTCTAGAGATGCCTTATAGCCTTGTGAACGATTATGTTTGATGATAATAGTTTTTCTGACATCCTCAGACTCTTTTCTCTTCACTATTTTCACAGACAACCAGTGAAGCAGAACAGACTGTTTTATCACTTTAAAATGGATAATTGGTGCATTTATACCATGTGGGCACCTGCAACCTGTCACAGGTGTGTTGAATTACACTGCAAATGAGAATCTGTTTACTTTGACAAATTTGTTCTAAATATGTGCTAACAAATCATGGTCATTGTCATTTTTCAATTTTGAAACCATAATTTTTATATATTTTTTAAAATTCTTCTTGTTTGATCATGTGCTGTTGTAAATCGATAGATAAATGTGTGAAGACTGAAAGTTGTTTAAATTTCCAATTATTTCAGAAGATAGTTGAAATAATAATAGATAATTGAAATAATTATTAGCAGGTGGCTAATAATTGTACCCAGAACTGTAAATGTGTGATAGTATCCAATATGAGTTCTGCATTTGAGGGTACATTCTCTGAACTGGTAGCACTATAACAACTTCATTTTTACCCTTTGTGGACATGAGCCACATGAGTCTCCCATTCAACAGAGCTTCTCCAGGCTCATCTTCTTGAATAGTCAGTGGCCTGCGCAAAGCAATAAGAATGCATATTTTGTTATGAGTGGTTAAGAAAGTCTAACTCTTCAACATGTGAATATACCAATACCGTGTATCCTTAGCTGTCATTCCTGATTTAACAGTGGTGAAGCAAGTTATACTAACGTTACTACATTTCAAGGTGTGTGCAGTAGCCTGTTGACATACACAGGTTTAGCCAGTTCGTCTAGTTCCATAAACATTTGGCTTAGGCAACATTTGATTCGAAAACCATGTTATATTGTCGGATTTGTTGAAAGTAGGCCCAACCGAAAAGTCAACAAAACCTTCATAAGTAGTTTTACCATATCTGCTGCCATGTAAACTGCTTACTTTGCAACGAGCATGCTGTTTGACACAGATACATTAAATTTTGCTAAACCCGCCTCTGTCGTCAGTGTCAAACTAGCCAGTTAGAAGAGGACTTCCGGTTGAAGTTATAAATAAAACTTATAAATACAACCCTCTTTGACGAACCCGTGTCGACATAATATTTTAAAAGGCTATTCTACTGCTAAAGTTTCAGTCAATATTTGGTGAAATTATTCTTCTGAGGATTTATTATGCTCTATACAATTATGCTCGGGGGGGGGTCAAAAGCGGCTTTTATTGTGAAGGCAAATATCTCAACTTCCAGTATTATTCTCGCTACCTCAGGCTGTCTTGACGCTACCTCGGTGTAGGCTGAAACTTTCTCTCCTATCTATCCAATCAAATTGTACTCTCGGAGTGCAAAGTTGAAGTAGGTAGGCTAACGTCCTCCCCACACAAATGTATCCCAATCTCGTGGCGTGGAGTTTCACTGAGGAAACGTAATCATCGTTTCACTTCTTTCACCGAAGAACGGCTCGGTGAGTTGAACGAAACAACCACGTCCTGCGGTAGCTGGAAATGACCAGGAAGCGAGACAGTGAAACAGGATAACGTTGCGCCGTGGCATGGATGGCAGAAATGCTGACAGACAACACTTAACGTGACTACCGCTGCTGTCAATGTAATATTCCTCAGTATGCCACGCAGGCAACTGTCCTTAGCAAAGGCAGGGAAAGTTTTGCTCTAGCGGAGAAGAATGACTGGCCCGTACATTATGCCGTTTTGACAGTCGGTATACTTCTGCGTTGGAGTCACATTTCTGTTTTGTTTTTGTTTGGGGGTTTGTTTTTTTTAATTAAGTACAATGAAGATTAGGCGATACTTCAGGGGGAGTGGGAGGGTACTCGCGTTTGTTTTCATCGCCTCCGTCATTTGGCTGCTGTTTGACATGGCTGCACTTCGCATATCGATAAATGACGCGAACAGTCAACTTCTGAAGGAGCGCGTGGTCAAGGAGAGGGCGGTTATTAGACAGCAGGCCACCAAGGTGACGCGGCTGATGAACAGGGGCTTTAAACACCCGGTGGAGAGGATGGACTTGGGTATGAGCTATGCGGGCAAAGAGCCGTTCAACGCAGGGAACAAAGTAGCTGAAGTGTACAGGTACCGAGAAAAGAAACGGGACCAACAGCCAGGACACATCCAACCCAAGCTTGCCAGTGCTAAACCTGTAGATTCTAGACATAACGAAGAAGCCGCCCGGTATAATATCACACCAAAGCAGGCTCCTCCTATGAAAACCAGGGCACCTGCCAAAAAAGCAGTCAACTTAGAGACAAAGTTAGATGTAAAGAAAAATGGTTACATTAAAGCAACATTGCCTGTAGTAGTGTCTAATATAACCAAAGTGCCATCTGGTGTTCAGGAAGGAAAACGTGTCCCTCTACCTACCTCAGAGAAGAAAGCCCACAAAATAGGACATACAGTACAAAAAGCTATAGACAGTATGGATTCAAAGACAAATGAGAGGGTCAAGGATGGACCTATGGCCGAGCCTGGTAAACAAGTGAGCCAGCTCAAGGCCAGCGAGACATTCCCTGTGAAAACGTTCTCTAAACCTCCTGAAAAGGACGTGAAAGGAAAGGAGGTGAACGTCAAAAACGAGGAAAAACAGGTCAAAACACTAGTCAAAAGTGAGCCGAGTGCAGTGAGGGTAACTTCGAAACCTACAATCAAGCCAAAGCCCCATCAGGGGGCAGCCTCCGAGGTTAACTCGACTGTTGCACGAAAACCAGGTGTCCACAAAGTGCTTGCTCTGGATGTGACTCCCGCTCCCAGAGATGCCAACGCGGTGGGCCAGTTTGGCCAAGCCGCAATCGTTCCCAGTGACAAAGAGAGGGAGGTGAAGAAGAGGTGGGACGAAGGACATTTCAACGTCTACCTGAGTGATCAGATCCCCGTGGACCGTGCCATCCCGGACACCAGGCCTCACATGTGAGTGTCACACAAGATTCAGGGTCCCCTAAGAATGGACGGAGGAACACTGACTGAACTGTAAGGCTGTAAAGACTGTAAAGTTGAATGTGAAGTGAATAGTCTTATTGTGGTGTTTTCTAGGTGCGCGGACAGTCTGGTCCATGACGACTTGCCCACCACCAGTGTGATTTTCTGCTTTGTGGATGAAGTGTGGTCCACGCTCCTCCGCTCCGTGCACAGTGTGTTCAACAGATCCCCACCACACCTCCTCAAAGAGATCATCCTGGTGGATGACTTCAGCACCAAAGGTAACAGTGTCCTGATAGCGTCACAGACGGATAATGTTGTCAGTGGCAGCGACTAAAGTAGTGGTAATAATGATGACACACATACACGTAAAGTGCTTTAGGTGACCATCTGAATCTGTCTACACTTTGAATGCACATGTAGTTGTATAGTCCATTTCCAAGATCTGTTGGTTTTCATCATTTATAAAAAAAAAAAATCAATATACAATTTTTAGTCAAAATTTTTTTCAAAGTTAAAGCACTAGCAGTAGCAACAGTAACCCATAGAGGACCATATTAATTTAGTCAATATCTGGTATTAGTTGTTAAAAGACCAAAGCAATTCACACTGTGTATTAGGAGCACACATGTTAATATTTGAACAAGATATCAGTTCTAAAATGTATTCTTGAATAATCAACTTGTATTACTTTTAGATAAATGATGAAAAGAAACTGGTGAGTGGAGTCAGACCTTTGGTATGTGCAGTAGTTTGACCGTTTACTCCTTTACTCCCGCAGACTACCTGAAGGAGCAGCTGGATGTTTACATGTCCCAGTTTCCCAAAGTCCGAATCGTCCGTCTGAAGGAGAGGCAAGGCCTGATCAGGGCCAGGCTGGCTGGAGCTGCCATCGCCAAAGGTAAGCAGTGTTTCATCCTACTACCACTATCACATGCACCATTTTGGGATGGGTAAACAGCGTCTTCATTAAGAACAGTTATTAATCTAATTATATGTATATATATTATTAAGAATGTATGCATGTATGTATATATGTACTGTCTAGATGTACATTAGATTAGATGATGGCTCTTTATTGTCCCCGAGGGGAAATTGCAGTTATGCAGCAGTGTACAAAGCAAGAGAGAAGCACACAGCAGTATACAATGGGTGTGGGGGTGGCAGTGCCATCTCAGGTAATCCACTTGTGTAAAGGGCAGCTGGTTAACAGCAGTGGTTAAAGGCAGTGGTTGACATTGGAGGTAGCGTGTACAGTGTATATATACTTTGTCTTATCAAAGAGTTCCTTCTTAAGTGTTCCAGGATGTAGTAGTATTTAAGTCCTGTACGCTCTCCCACCTACACTGTGTAAATAGTGTGGCTCTTGTCAAGATGTGGCCGTTTGTTTGACTGCAACAGGTTGTATGTTTTCCTCTTAGGCGAGGTCCTTACCTTCCTCGACTCCCACGTTGAATGCAATGTGGGCTGGTTGGAGCCGCTGTTAGAGAGAGTCTATTTGGACCGGAAGAAAGTGGCCTGTCCAGTTATCGAGGTCATCAACGATAAGGATATGAGGTGACTCAACAGGCTAATATTTGAGTAACACATTAGCCGCACACGGGTTGCGATAATGTATGCTTTATGTAATGTTGAATGTTGGAGAGACGAAAATGTTGAGCTTATGATCTTAAGGCGTCTTTTCTGGTGTTCTCTCTTCAGCTATGTGCTGGTTGACAACTTCCAAAGAGGTATTTTCAAATGGCCTTTGGTGTTTGGCTGGAGCACGTTGTCAGAGCAGTACATTGAGAAGAATAACATGACCGTCTCAGATCCCATCAGGTACCTACACACTAATGCAGGATATGACAAGGGGCTAATAGTTGTTCCATACTGTGCCATTGCTTTTCATTGAAAAGACATAAAGTAAACACTGATATTTCATTTGCAAAATAGTTTAGCAGTTGGACTCATATCTATTGGCTCATATTTTGTTGTTTTTTTGGCAATCTTACAGGTGTCCAGTTATGGCCGGGGGCCTTTTCTCTATAGACAAGAAATACTTCTATGAGCTCGGTGCCTATGATCCTGGACTGGATGTATGGGGTGGAGAGAACATGGAGATTTCATTTAAGGTGCATCACTCATTTGATATACATTTGATACACATGCATGAATATTTGTTCAGGGAACCCACAGAACATCTCATCTCATGTCCTATGATTATGATTACCCTGTGTGTTGCTGTTTGGACAGATCTGGATGTGTGGAGGGGAAATAGAGATCATCCCCTGCTCTCGAGTGGGACACATTTTCCGAGGCCAGAACCCTTACAAGTTCCCCAAGGACCGGCAGAAGACCGTGGAGCGTAACCTGGCGAGGGTTGCCGAAGTGTGGCTGGATGAGTACAAGGACCTTTTCTATGGCCACGGCTACCACCACCTGGTGGACAAAAGTGTCATCAACATTGGAAACCTCACTGAGCAGATAGAGCTGAGGAAGAGGCTCAAATGCAAGAGCTTCAAGTGGTACCTGGAGAATGTGTATCCAGATATTGATGCTCCCCTAGTCAAAGCTGAGGGCCTGGTATGTGGATTTGCTCTACAACAAATGCTTTTGTGTGTTGTGTGTATTTCCTTACTGTGACTCACAGTGCTCTGTCTTGTGTGTCCATTTAGTTTTTCTTTCTTAAAACATTCTTTAAAAGGAAAGATAATTATATTTTTCCTCTGTGAAAGCTATTTTTTTTCTCTGCTAAGAACTCCTTGGCAAACTCAACCCCAACAGAGACTGATTGTGCTCCTATGGGACAAAGAATGGCTGTCCGCTAAGGCTGGTGACAGCTCTCTGTCAGGAAAACAAGGCCCATCTACTGTGTCTATGAGTAAACAAATGTTTTCAGTACTGTTCGCTTTGTCATTTCATGTTTGTTTTTTGGTTTTTTTAGGTATTCAATCGTGGTGTAAGAAAATGCTTTGCTCTGCAGAAAGGCTCTCTGTCCTTTGAGACATGTGATCTCAGCAAGCAGGTAAATGCCTTTTGTACACTGTAATAATTTTCATTGCACCAGATGTGCATGTAGCAGACCAAGACAGTTGTAAAAGTAAAGTCCTGAGCACAACACTAGATACATTTCAAGTGTTTTTGAGCAGAATGTGTCCCATTCTGCAGAAAGAGCAATATAGAGTGTGTTTTGTAATATTCACACTAATCTTAGCTATTTTTGTGTCACGTCACAAAGCCAATAGTTTCAAAGGCTAAACCTAGACCAGGACAAATGCAGTCAGAGTCCGAGACGGGACCCACGCCAAGACAAATGAGGGTAGAGCCCAAGACAAGACCAAGGCTTTTGAAAATGTGGCCTTGTTGGATTTAAAGCAGCCCCACTGCAGCACCCTCTAGTTTTTCATGAAGCCTAATGATATGTCTGTCACTCTTCCCCTGTCTCTTTCTCTCTGATGCTCAGAGTCAGCATTTTAATTACACCTGGATGAGGCACATTCGCCAGCAGGATTTATGCTTCGCTCCACAGGGCAAGGAGGCCGGCCTGTCTCTAGAATTGTGTGACAGTGCCAAGTCTAACCTCCGCTGGTTTCACAAGGCCTCCAACTCAGCACTGGTAGGTTGGTTTTGGGTGCGGCATTTGCTTTGTCTGCCATATTTGTTTTCCTTTCAATTCTGCAGTTCCTATCATCCAGAAATTCTTGTTCTCTGCAAGAACTATTTGAAACAGCAGGATGGGTCTCACTATGATCTGCTTTAAGCCCAGTTACAATCAAAATGCTGCTTATGTTTTGTAGTATTGTGTGTTCGTATCGTTTTCCACTGATTTATGTCTTCTGTTTCGTCTTTGGCAAGGGGGAGCACCTCATAGCAGAGTTTGTCTCCCACCATATGTGCCTGGAGGCGGGGCTTCACGGTGATACTGTCCACCTCAATGAGTGCGACCACAGCAACGCCTTCCAAAAGTGGCAGTTCACACACTACTACGCTCAGTGACCGGACCGAAGGAGTGAAAGTGTTCAGCGTGCACTAGAGACTCGCTCGCCTCACACTACGGTACGCTCTGTGGTACAGCATCAGCGTAGGACTGTCCAAAACAAGTCGGAGACGCTTTGCCGGCAATGTGTGCAGTGCTGACGCTGTGATTCTGTGAAGGAGACAGTGTGAGGGGTTGTGCAATGTTTTCGTTGCCCTTTTTTCTGTACCAGACCTTGTGTTTTAACACTACGGCAGAAGAAGAGGGGGGCATCTACTCACTGTAGATGATTCTCTGGTTTTACTTATTGGAAAGTTTGGTCTGGAGGTCAAGGCATTTTGAAAATGGACTACAGATGTGCCTGGGTGATGTTCGTGGAAGAAAACTCTAAACATGGCTGCCAAAGATAAAAGATAAAAACAGTGCCTCTTCAATTTATTTTGAGAAAAAAAGTATTTTTTTGCTACGTTCACTGTTGAGAATGAATATGATGTCAAATTAAAAATGCATGCAACGTGTCTTTTTTTCTCCACAAGTGTAATACATATCATATGATGAGACATCTACTTTTCCAGATGACATCTACTTTGTGTTGTTATGTTTGATGAGGCATTTGTCAGTAATGGCTGCTTTCTCTGGTTTTAATCGCTCCATTATTTAGGTTTTTTTAGGTTGCTGTCTCTCGGTGTGCATTTCTCGCTGTCACTAGAGGGAAGTGTTGTTTCAAGATACCCGATAATTCTGTGCTGTGACTTGGTGATTTTTCTGATTATCAAACTTTTACCCACGAATCAATGGAATTACATTTTCATAGGAAAGTAGAAATAAAGATGACTTAAGATGAAGAGTTTTGTACCATTTGTCAGTTTATTACACATTTATTTCTTCTAATCCACTAGGTATTGTGCATTTACTTCATGAAAGATAAAAGAACATACTAAGAGCTGTGTGAGGTGGTTTAGAATGGGATTTAATGAATTACACATAAACCTCTGAACCCACGCACAATGTATAGTTCCTCAAGATGCCTTCATAGTTACACTACTTATGTAGAGAATGCCATCCAGGGGCTCCAAGACACTGAAGGTCTAACCAACCAGCATCCTAGTTATAATACAAACTAGTAGGATTATAGGGGCTCAAGCTTCTTATTATTTAATCTGGTGTTCAAATACCCACCTTACATAATGAGATGAGTTCCTGCTGTTAAACGATGAAACGATGGAAAAACAGACCTTGAGGATATTGGACGGGTGTCAGGAATTGCTCTCCGCCTGCTTACTACACAATAGATATGAATAGTATGTTTCCATTTGTAATTAATCATGGCCATATACATTGCATTTTTTTTTTTTTTACATTACAGGCATTTAGCAGACGCTTTTATCCAAAGTGACATACAATAAGTGCATTCAACATAGGTAGGCAAGAGAACTACTAGTCACGAGAAATCATAAGTGCATCTCCTTCCTAAACAAGCACCTAAGAGCTTAACTAGTGCTGAGGTAAAAGTTCAATAAGTTATCTACCTACTTTTTAATGAAACAAATGAACAAATCATCAAGTAAGTGAAGCAAATAAACAAGAGCTAATAAGTGCTAAGACAAGTAAGTGAAGACAAACAAGTGCTAAGAGGAAGGGATATACATAGAGTTACATCAAAGTACTTCAGTATACATTTCCAAGTGCATTTTAGCAACGTTAGTGTGTAGATTATGCACAATATGAGACATTATTATCCCAGTTTCCTACAATGCTTGAATACTTCATGTCCAGCTGCTTGCCGTGCAGCACATCCACCTGAATTAGGAATTCAAACAGTCCTCTTATAAGTGAATTATCATGGACTCAAACTCCTCTATCTTCTGGCGGGTGTTGCCTCTGCGAATCTTGCGGTAGGAAACCGTGTCGTACTTGGAGGCGGTGTGGTGGTTGAAGGATTTCTTGCGGCTGACGGTGCGACCCGACTTCTTCGGCAGAGGCAGAGTGGAGTAGCCCAGACTGGGGTCCTGAGGGGAGCCGTGGCCCTGCTGCGGTCCTTGGTCCAGCTCATCCTGACTCTCGCCAGATACCTGGAGCTCATCACTAGAGATCTGGTTCAGGGCCTCTGCCGCCGCCCCGTTCAGCTTGGTATCCCTCCCCTCTGGTGTGTGTGCCTCTATCAGCTCCACCTCTTCCTCCTCGCCTACATGGGTTTAGATGAAAGGGAAGTCAGCTATGAACAAAATGCCCTCTCTCAAATCATGACTGCTTCATTCAGCAATAAATGAACCTCATTTCAGTGTGTAATGCTACATATTTCTTACCTTTCCCTGACGATGTCCTCTGCTCAGGCTGTGTGTGTAGCTCTGTGGATGTACTGACTCCACAGTTGTTCACTGGCTCCTCTGGGGCTACATTAGGCTCTGTGGCTGGATCTGCTGGATCTGATTGGTGCTCTCTCATGGGATCTGTTTGGGGTGTCTGGAGCTCTTGGTCTGTCTGAACGTGATCTGCTCCTGTAGCGTTCTTCACTAGACCCCCATCCCTGCACTCTGTGGCACCAAAAGCACAACATGCATCATCTTTGGTGTCCCGAAGAGCTGGGTCCTCGTCGTTATAGAACACAGAGTCATCTTCCTCCTCCTCCTCCTCCACGGGCTCCTCCAGCGACCCGAGGTCCCCCAGAGCGATGCCGCTGATGATCTCCACTACCTGGGATGCCAGAGCTTCTTCATCCAGGGCTTTCGGTGGAGCCACACTCTCCTTGGTCTCCATCTCTGTCTGTTTTTCTTTCTTCTATGTTGTTGAAAAGAACCAAACTGCTCCAATGTACTTTTTCAATTTGCTTTTTGCAGATCGTGGTTGAATCCAAAGTAACGTGATCAAAATATTCATTCTTATCCTACGGTGTCACGGAGTGAAGAGAGAAGCCATCTGGCATTTTAATCAGTGGAAGCTCAAGCTGTCTTTTTGTGCTAGTGCACGATGTAGTTCTGTTGAACCACTGAAGAACAGAGGTTTTGTTGTGGGGGCAACAAAGCCTCTTTATGACTTTGGCATCCACAAATGGAGTGATTGTATTGCTTCTTTAATCTTCCCTGGGTGACCACCTTCTTCCTGCATCGTAATGAGTCTAGATTAACATTCTCCTATAGGTTTACTCCATTGTACCGCAATGTAAGCTAATGAACCAGCAATATTATGTGCACAAAGACCTTACAATCTTGAGTAAGGCACACAAGAATAGCTGCTGTAACATTTTGAAACACTTTCAACGTGCTCGACACACTAACAATAAAGGTTTTAAATGGTTCTTCGGTGGTATAGTTCTCCTTGGAACTTTTATTTCATCCAGTGAAAGTTTTTGTTCAGAGAAGGTTATTGATGATAAATAGTGCTTCAAAATAAGTGTTGTTCCGGTGACAACAATCATCAAATGTGGGGAAATTAACTGCTTTATTAGTTCATCAAAATATGGATTTGGTAAACCATTGTAATTGCACCACCACTGTTGCTGCAGAATGTCAAAGAAAGTTTCTTCTGGAAGATTCCTTGCAGACTAAACAAAACAATCTCTCTCTCTCTCTCTCTCTCTCTCTCTCTCTCTCTCTCTCATTCTCTCGTTCTCTCTCTCTCATTCTCTCTCTCTCTTCTCTCCTCTCTCTCTCTCTCTCTCTCTCTCTCTCTCTCTCTCCTCTCTCTCTTTCTCTCTCTCTCTCTCTCTCTCTCTCCTCTCTCTCTCTCCTCTCTCTTGTTCTCTTTCTCTCGCTCTCTCTCTCTCTCGTTCTCTCTCTCTCCTCTCTCTCTCTCTCGTTCTCTTTCTCTCTCTCTCTCTCTCGTTCTCTCTCTCTCCTCTCTCTCTCGTTCTCTTTCTCTCTCTCTTTCTCTCCTCTCTCTCTCTCTCGTTCTCTTTCTCTCTCTCTCTCTCTCGTTCTCTCTCTCTCCTCTCTCTCTCGTTCTCTTTCTCTCTCTCGTTCTCTCCTCTCTCTCTCTCTCGTTCTCTCTCTCTCTCTCTCTTTCCGTAAGTCCGCATCTCTGCAGACTTTGCCTGAGGGAATTACCCACAGTTCATAGCGTTGTGAGGTTAAATACGGGGTTACCAGGGTTACCAGGTGTCGTGCCAAAAAGTGATTTTCTCCAAAAAGTGCTGAACGTCGGCGGGAGCGCAGCCTGTTAAAGCGGTACCGCCCAGTTTCTATTCTCTACAGGTGCTTTTATTTGGACCAAACAGTCATAACGTGCAGATACACAGAACTTTATGTCCGTGCTGACAGCAAAGGGATCTTTGTGGAAGTTTCACCTTTCTTGTCATCCAATCATCACAATTGTGGCCAAAGAAGAGTTTGCAGTTTGTAGCGTCATCAGGCTGATATTGACGTGATGATAGGAACACGAACGTTATAGTT
>CABFOQ010002489.1:6336-27686 GCA_900660455.1 Gephyroberyx darwinii | reverse complement strand
CTTAAAATATATATATATTTAAAATATATACTATCAATTATTAAAAATTATTTTTTGCGTTTAAAAACTTCTTTTTTGACATGGGGGTGGGGTTAGAGGAGTGGGCGTGTCGGAGAGAGGAAAAGGCGGATGCCAACTGCCATGATCCAAAAAACCTGGCAGTGTCAGGTTCATGGTCTTCGTGGTCTTGCACATACTAAAAAAAATAGTTTGTATCGATTTTAAAACAAGAGAAATGCATGCTTTATCAGTATGTTAAATCAGGTAAAAAACACATGAAGTGCCTTAGAATGGACTAAAATTAAATTAAGAATGAATCCAATTAATTAAGAATTAAATGGCACAGAACAGACTTCAGTCATGGCCAAAACCTTCACGTTGTCTGGAGGAGTGACAGGGTTTTGAATGAGTCTTCCCACATTTGGTTGGGGGACAAATTCCCCTCTGTACACAGAGGATGGTTATTCCAACCATTGGTGAAGGAATGAAGGTTGGTCTGGAGGCGCGGCAGGAACACATACTTAGCACAAAATAAGTGCAGGCTGTTCCTTCCTCCTCAAGACTGTGTAAAACGTCATAAAAGATAACAGCCACCCAGATGTCATGCCAGAGGCATTCGATTCTGGGAGAATATGCAGAGAGAAAAAACAGTTTGTGTAATAAATTGAAAACCCAGGAGAAAAATCATAAGTTGCACATTGCAAATGGTCCAAAACTATTTTTCAAACATGATCTGCACAGGCCCCATATGTCTTAAATATTGGTCAGATGGTGAGTACAAAAAAAGTGGATTTCTGCTTGACAAGCAAATATTTGGACCTATACTGATCTTGCATTGGAAGCCTCGAACCACCACTGCACCGATCCGCCATGATGTTATGCCGTGTGCTCAAGCCTCTTCTTCTGTTTTTTGAATCATGGCGGTTGGCATCCCAAACCCCGCCTCTTCCTCTCTCCGACACGCACACTCCTCTAACCCCACCCCCATGTCAAAAAGTGGCTACAAAGTTTTGTAAATGCAAAAAAAGTTTTGTAAATGCAAAAATGTTTTGTAAATGCAAAAAAAGATTCGTAAATGCAAAAAAGTGATAATTTTTAATAATTAAGTGATAGTATATAATTTATATATTTTTATATTGATTTTTTTTGTTTACAATACTTCACTTACGTTTAGAGTGCTTTCTGGCCCCATGTTGATGGCATACGCAACCGCATTCATGCACACACAAAGAAATACTGACACATATGTGCAATTGCAGTTTATGTGCTTACTTTGTAATAAAAAAAACATCAGCCTATCATACATATGTTTATTGTCTTGTTACAATTTCATTTTCTCTGCTTGACTTACCTGTATAATTCCCCATATTGTATCAGGTCTTCCACTTCAATGGTTTGGATTTGATTTTGATCCAGATGTAACTCATGGAGATTATGAGGGAGATCTGATATATGGGGGAAAAACATGTGGCCTGTTTATTATATCAATGTTACTTTCTCCATAAGTTATCTTTCCTATATGCTGCCAACCAACAGATGTATCTTGCCACCTTTGCTGACCTAGAGAGCTCCAGATCTGCTTTCATGGTTTGCCTCCTACTTGTCAGACTGCACATATCAAGTATCATAGAGAGAAACTCTGTCGTCACCAAAAACACTCTCCATTGGGGTTCCCCAGGGCTCACTACTGAACCCCCTCCTCTTCTCTCAACACTAGATCACTTGGCCCTCTCCTACCATTGCTATGCTAACTACCCTCAACTCTACTTGTCAGCATGCCTTGCTTTTCCCTGTCTCTCCACACTATTATTTTTGTGTCTCCATCATTCGTTCTGTAATCTCTATCGTAATTACTACAGATGTAATGATTAAATGATTTGGTAGTGGAGTTTTTGTAGGGTGAGTTGCCTGGCCTTGCTAGTCCGATCACAAGTGAAGAGTGATGTTAATTAGAATTAAAAATTGATTGTTTCCTGTTTAAACACTGAAGTATATTAGTCAGTACCATGGATGATACAGATTATAATTCACAGCCATTGATCCTCCTGATCCTAATGGTTAATTCACCTATTTATTCGTAATCAGTGTGACTCCACCAGCCTTCTAGTAGAGTCCACCCACAAAGATCCAAAATATCAAAACTGTTTCAACCATCCATTCTTTTTTGAGGGGTGCTGTGCTGTCATAGTGTTTAGTTATTTATGGGCAAGGGTCTAGCCTTAAAATTAGTCAACTTTGGTAAAAACAGGTGCTGTATTCTATCTATACACCTTTTATTAGCTAATCTGTAATTCTATATATTTTTTTAGTCATTTAGTGTCCAGCTATAACCCAGTATTTAATTGCTGTGTTCATAGCAAAAAAATAATAATTGGGCATCTGTCGACGTATGCATTGAAACCAGTTTCAACTTTTTTGGGAGACTGGGTTGTGATATTTTCACACACTGCACTCCGTCAATCCATGTCATCCGTCAATGCATATGCTATGACTGTGTATTTATAATGATGTGGAACCTATCTTACGCACTTAGTATTTGGGACATCTGTCCAACTAGCAAATTATTTTTTTACAAACATACATTTTACAACACTTCCTCTCCCGGGGAGCATGCTCCGGTTTTTGTCACCTTTTTTGTTTGCATCCCTGATATTTAAGTCAGTTCGTTCACACGCACACACATACAGACCGTTGCGTTGCCAGCACACTTACATACTGGTATAGTGAACTTTTACCTTTTGGAATGCCTGTGAGTTTAGCCTCTGAAATGCGCAGGAAGTTCACTCTGAGTCCATCAAATGCACCTGGTTCCAAACCACTGTTCTTGATAGGATTACGACCCATCTCTGCATTTAAAAAAAATCATCAAACAAAGGAAAACATTTGAAAACAACTCAGTGGTTGACAAAAACCTTCTGCATCCATGATTAGTTCCTAATACAGGAAGAAAGCCTCACCAATGCAGTTCATGCTGCCAAGACCAGAGAACGCCCCAGATGCTACTTTCTTAATGTGATTGTCATGGATTCGGAGCTCCACCAGAGAGGGGGGGAGGTTCTTGGGAATGGCGGTCAGCCTGTTGTGGGAAAAGTAGAGCTTCTGCATGCGTGTGAGGGGCAGGAAGGAGCGTGGGTGGACCTTGGAGATCAGATTGTTTACCAGCACCAGAGCCTGCCACCAGGATGGAAATCAGACAGAAGGTGGTTAGTGGAAGTCTAAGTGATAACCACACACGTTCATCTGTTTGATTCCCCAGGAGGTCAAACCCCTAGTATTGATGCTGTTCTCTATGTCAGCATGGTCAACAAGTATAACTCCTAGACTTTCCTAGAAAAAAATAACATTGGGGCTTTGGGTTCTTACATAGAGGTTGCTCAATCCCTTGAAGTCGTTCTCTCTGATCTCTGTGATGTAGTTGCCTTGCAGGTCCAGCAGTCTCGTATCGGGGGGGATGTCATATGGCACGTAATGCAAACCTTCAGAGAAACACACAGAAGATGAGCCACCCTGAGAAGGTAACCACCATGCAATGACTCACTGTCTACTTTTTCAACCACAGTGGCACCTAGCAGGATAGGTGCAGCTGCAGTTCACTCATCGAAGTTGACAGAAGTTTCTCGACAGATCCGCTGTTTTTAAAAAAGTATTTTACCTCCCAAAGAGAGTTCTCCACAATCTGAAAGCTTTTGGAGTTGACCAGCTACTTTTATAATCAGACTGTAATTTGGTAAACACTAGGTAATGCTGTGCGGCGAGGGTTTGTGTGACTATGCTGCACTTTGTTTTTTGTGAGTGTATAATTTGCTACAAAAAAGACAACCTCCACGTTGCATTGGAGCAGGGGGGGAAAGGAGACAGTGGGTAGAAACGACTAGTGATACATGTACACAAACAACTGGGGTAAAGACAATACTGCTCCTGCAATGTTGGGCCCCCTTGGTGCAACAGGAGCTACCATTCATCGTCATGCTTCATTAATTTTCTGGGCATCATCAATATTTTTCTAGGGCATCAAAATCATCCAGTGAATGTCACAAAAGGTCATTTTTTCTTTAGTATGGATGCAATCAGTTCACTCACCTAAGTCAGAGCACTGCACTATCCTGAGGTTACACTGACATCCGAATGGGCAAGTCGGGTGTTCTGAGGGGTGAACTTCCTGGAAGCCTGAACCTCCCTCTTCGTCGTTCATCATCATCATCATCAGGCTTTCGACGTCAATGGTCTTGCTCAGATCTGGGAGGCCCCTCTGGCGGGAGGGCAAGGCGACAGAGGGGCCAGGTAACGGTGTCACATACACCAGGAGGAGGAGGAAGAAAATGGGACGCATGATTTGACCTCTGAATTTGACTCTGTGGATGTTAGTGTGATACAAACAAAATGGAAACAAGTGTATTTAAGTTCATACATAATTTACCAATTCCCTTCTCCACAAGATCTTAGACTGATTTATTCCTAAAGACAATCACAGTAGTACGGTGAATTGTTGCTCCAGATATAGTTTCACTTCATCAGCACTGTACACAAAAAAAACATTTGCAGTCACTGGTAAAGTCCTTCATTTTAATATGCATCCCTCGCTTGTGTACAGTTATTTGCATAACGCAGGCCCGAAATTTGCGATATGGTCTCTCCTCATGGCATAGCCTTTTCTCACTTTAAAAGCCTGTCTTCTTCCCCCCATCAATTAAGTGGTTAGAACTGAAACGCTTTGAAATGATGGAGTGGGGAGAAGATGCGGTCTTTGGTCTGAGCACCATGACATCTGTTCTCCAAACTTTGTTCCCTTTAGCTCAGAGACGCATGATTCTCCTTTCACTTATTTCAATTTTAATGTATTACATTAGTGATTAGACTAGAGTACATCCAGAAATAGCAAAGAAGTTGTGGATTGTACCTTATTTTTAGTCTATTTGTCAACTGCAATTGATTTCTAAAAATAAGAGCATGCCAATCGACGTCCTTCCAGAACACTTGATTGCTTGCTTCCAGTAAAATTCGCTAAAACGTGGTCTGCTTTGCAAATGCAATGAGATCAAATGGAGAGCATAGGCCTCTGTATTGAGCTGATCCCTGTGCATGCCACGTGTTGTGAATGGCAAGCCCGTCTCTGCTCTGTCTCCAGGGAGAAACGCCCACACCCTTTACCACAGCAAGGCCCATGGGAAGCCACAAAACTGGCCCGCTCGCACAGAGAAGTTTTATATAGAACAGCTCCAAAGCCATCTTGGACACTCTTCTCCAAAGCAGTCAGCACAAGGTCAAAGCCCATATCCATCAAGTCTATGAAAGTGAGAGAGCTGATGGGTGATTTTTGAGCCATGGCCTTCGACTCTCATATTTATTAAGATATTAAGATACGTGAGCCTAAACAAATTATTTGAATTTCCACTTCCCAATTAAAGGCTGGACAGGTGTCAACCCTGCCCTCCTCACAAACTTAAAGAAATGGCTTAGGTTGGTGATAAATGAACTGCATACCTGTGACATATTGGTTTTCAACAGTCTGCATACTCAAAATCATAAGTGTTAATTAAACTCAACACCATGCGAGTGTTTTTATATAAGACACACCATCAGTTAGTTTTGAACACCCACAGCCATATCGGCTCTATGACTGATCAAACAACACTCCAGTTAACACTTGTCAACACCAAATAATTGTCACTGAAAAATCAACCAACACATAAACACACACACACAATAACACAAAATATTAGTTAATTAGTTAATAAATATTGCAGTCAGTATATGTGATGACCACAAATGTTAAATCTTCACTTCATATTAAATTCAGAATTTAATAACAGCATAAAGTAACATTTAACATATAACGTTTTGTTTTAAACACTGTAAACACTTTGTCATAAAAAAGCATATTTGATGTAATTTGGTTGTTTGTAGTATCACTCATCAACAGTGCAAACAACTAAACAGCAGAATCACACCATGGAAGTGAAAAGGCTTTGAAATATGCATACCGTTTCAGCTCTAGACAAATGAGGCAAGTCCTCAAGATTATTAGTATTCCACTCCACTAATGGACAGGTTGTGCAGGAAAACAACCCGTTTTACTTTTTCATCTTGTTGGCTAAGGTGAACGCTGTCTTCCAGCAGAGAGAGAGAGCTGTGCAGAGTACCTGCTGCAAAGACTGACGCGGGTTACCCAAGTGAGAGAGAGAAAAAGAGAGAGAGAGAGAGAGAGAGAGAGAGAGAGAGAAAGGGGGAAGGGAGAGAAAGAGAAGTATTTTAAATCATGGCTAAAACTTTGCCAAGCCCTTTTGTCTTTAGTGAGTTGTGTTGCAGAGAGACTTGACAGCACTAACTACTTGATTTTAAATTCTTTGTATCACAGAAGTCTTTCACAGGATTGCATCACTCCATATTATAATAATTTTCACCAACCAATAGGAAAATAGGAAGGAAATAGATAATACCGACACAAAAAGAGCAGAGGTGATTTTGTGAGTGCAGGTTTAGGATAATTGCTCTACAGAGTGGGGATGAAAAAAAACACTGTAGAAATAATTCCTATTCATTCAGACATGACCCAAGGAAAAAATACCAGGTCCCAGAAAAAAGTGTGCTTACATCTACACAAATAGATTTATTATTCTGGATCATCAATCATTCTGTTTTTGAGCTGGCACATGCAAATATCATAAATATCCCATTAACAATAATCCAAACACTCTCACAAGCTGTTGCGAAATGCTAGTTGTGAGAGACCCAAACAAGGAACGTGGGGCCATTCTGATGGGGACAGTGGCAAATGTATACCTTGATGTGTTTACAGTTGGTTCCTGTAGAATTTGCTAGGATATGAAGATGTATGAAGACCTTGACTGGGGTTTTAGCTTTTATCCATATTAGTGTGCACATGTAAACACACTCCATTACACATCAGGAGCCTGACTGAGGACAAATAACACATCTGTTTATACAATTCTCAACATTAGTGACATGAAATAGTCAATCCCACGTCACTGTTTTCTTTCCATTTCATCTTCCCGCATCTATTTATTCCTACTACAATTATAGTGATGGCAAAATACAATAAAGACATGCAAACCACAATCTTCGAAAATAAATGCCATCTATCCCTTTTTTTTCCTCACCGGATTTAAACCCTTAGAGGCTCACTCACAGCTGGAGTGCTGCGTGGCTGCATGTTTTTATATGCACAAGGGAATGAGATGAATGGATAGTGAATGGGAGACAGCATCAGGGAGGGAGGTACTGCTGAATGTTACAATACTATTATTAATACTGTCACAGAAACAACAGGATCACAAGGGAGTCGAGGCTCGATGGGAGAGGAAACTACTCTTGGTTTTCCAGTCTCTGGGGATGTAGCAGGATACTGTGGTAGTTTTTGATGCAGGAGAATGCGGTAGGTGGGATGAGGTAACGCTGGATCAGGTTGTACTGCAGGTGAACGGAGATCAGAGGCGAGTCTTCGCTGGCTCGCGTGTCACACAGGGCGTTCATTGGGACATAACTGTGGAAAGGAAGGACAGACTTTGTTTAAAGGAAAAGTAGCAGTTAAGACTCCAGTAATAACCCAGACATTTATTTTCCTTGATGACCAGAGGAAGTAAGCTCTTATTAAAGGCTTCTATTTGTGTGGCGCTTCTGTTATAGCTTCAAATTAGAAATGTCTGAACTGGTGGTTCTTTGTAAAGGAGAAAGAATCACAACATTGTTCAGGCTGAGATTCAAAACATGTTTGCACAGGGAAGAGTGCTATTGATGCTATAGCACCAAAATGATCAAATCGGAAAGCCATGCTATTCACTAATGAGTGGAAACTTGCCTAATAACACTGGTCAAAAAATAAAGCCTATTTGCACATGGTTATGCATATGCATAGACTTGCATATGCATAGACTTAAATCATATTATTTTGCCCACATAATTATTATTTGTAGGCGAGGCCATGTAAATCAAGATTGCACCCAATTCACTTTGCACTTTACACTTTGCAACACCAACTCTGTTTTTTGTATTATGTTGCTTAGTTTTGTCAATTTAAATTCAAATACCATTAGATATATAATTTGAAAAAAAAGATCAGAGAACATTCAGAGAAGGGCTTTAGGGCTTTAGGGTGCCAGCCTTGATGAATTAGTCATGGAACTGAAATACGCAATTTGCACTTGTAAATGATGATGAAGGGGGCTTTTTGCTCAGTGCTCTTTTCAAAGGCTTGTTTGTGTCACAACTTAATTTGCTTTTTTTACACGTTATTTCTTATCGCTTTGTTCAAGCAACTGAGGCACAAAACATTGTATATATTCCCCTCACAAAGCAAGCTTAGTAAATTTGGAGCTCAATTTCTGAACTGCTGTGCAGGCCATTTCAGGCCAGAATGGTGAGCCTTCCCTTTGAGTGTTGGTACATTGAGTTTCTGAAAAGCTGAGCAGGGGGTTTCAAGCCAGAAGGGTCAGTGGGTGTTGAGGGGAGTGGTTGTTGGATGCCAGAACGTGCTGTTGATCCTTGATCCTTGGAGGTGTTGTTCCTTCCTGCTCTAGCATCATCTAGGTCTTTGATGAAGGACAGCTGGCAGCAGACGACCCTCTCATCTGTTTGAGTGACCTTAGAGGAGTACCAGACTGATGGATGATGGGAGAAACTTTCAATGATGGATTTGTAGAATTGACCAGGATTTCACTCAGCTATACACTCAGCTGCCAAATTTGACGCAGGAAGTGCATCCTCTGTTCGGGCCTTCTTGACTAGATTGATGATGTTCTCATCCTGTCTGAGGCTTTTGCAGATGGTCTCCAGAATTTTGAGTGACTCCACTGTATTAGCAAAAAGTTCTGGCACCCCAGAGTCACCCGCTCTTGACACCAAACACAGCTGAAGTCATCTACACTACCATGTACCGAGTCAAACAAACGGTTCCATCTCTATAACACTCAGATGGGAATTCTGGGAAAACTCCATGTGGACAGGGAGGGAGATATTTTGTAGATTATGAGGCTTGCTAGTCGGCACAGTGCCTCAGGGTGCTGGTTCCATCCTGCACAGTGCTGTTTTCCTGATGTTCTACTTGTTGAAGCATCCTCAGTGATGATGCAAAGGTCTTGGGGGGAGGCAGACGGTCATATAATCCTATAATGTGAACAAGTTCAAGACTCAATAGTTGGTCAGATTGTCCTGTAGTGTGAATGGGTTCAAGACTCCTGACGAGCGCAACAAGATTTTTCCCACCTTTTTGATTTAGTTGGTCCTGTCTGGCTGGGCTTGAGTAGGCTGAAGCTGTCCAAGACTCACCAAGACAGAAATCTGACAGTGATCCTGGCAACAGCCAATGAGACTTTATCTCAAGGGGGAAGAACCAGAAGAGGAACCAGAAGAGAAGGCATGTTTAACAACAATGCCCACTCAGAGAGATTGTTTACACCAGTAGAGATTCCCAACTTTCCCCACTCTTGGTAAGTTCATTCACATATAGATTATGAACATTTTATTGACACCAATAAAAGAGAATAAATGTCAATTTTGGGTTATCAAAATTGCAGTGGTTGAAGTCACTAAGGATGAAGAAGAATTGGGGTGGTTGCTTTCCAAATCAAGTATCTGTTCTGCTAAGAGGCTTTGAATTTCACCAACTTTTGCATGGTGTATCCACATGCCAGGATCGTGAAAGAGAATTCTCTGGGAGTGTATATTTTCCTTCCAGGAAATACCACTAGGAGGTTTACATGAACAGTTTTGCCCAGTTGGAAGCTCATATTTGCAGTAACTCCCATAGAATTGGATGTCCCATGATTGTTAGTTAGGTCATAATGAAGTTGAGTTAAGAGCACAGAGCACAGTTCTACAGGCCTTGCATCTCGATACTGTTTGTCTGAAAGGTACAGAACATCCACTACTCTGTTGTAAGGGTATTCATACATCCACATACCGACAAACACACACACAAATGCATGCACACACTCGTTCAAACGCATTTACAATAATGCAAAGGGATTCATTGAAAGGAAAAGTGGGACGGAAACAGAAGCAGATGCCTCATGCATCTTCGTGTGTGGAACTTGTATGTGGTGTGTTGAAGCAGTTTTCATCAGAAAATGAATAAAAACTTTGTCAAAAAAAAAAGAGTAAGAGAAAGACAGGGTTATCAAAATAAACCTAAACGCAGCTGCTACAAATCTCTGAAAAGAAATTATAATACAACACAGAACATCTTGTTTCAGTAGAAGACTCAAAACAAACAAACAAAAATACCTAAAGTATACTTAAAGTAGCAAATCAGAGACTGCGCCTTGGCAATTGAAGCTTGTCATAAAAATACATGGCAAGAAAGACGAACGTCTTTGTTCACGCTGTAACCAACATGAGATTGAAGATTGAATTGTGTTAAGTTAGGAGAACCAGACAATTTTGCTGCAAATGTTTTATCACAAGAGTAACGAAGATGAATAGATGAATGATAAAACCTCCTGTAATCCCTGAAAGGTTTTGTTTTGCTTTTCCTGTTGTCTATTCAGACTAAATTTTGTTCTGTTAAAGTATATTTGTAAATATTGTACATGTGTATGAAGTTCCTTTTAATTGTGTACATTTTATTCTTCCATTTTACAGGGTGTTTTTTTTTATTGTTATTTTATTATTTCTTTTCAGGGTGGCAATGGGCTGAAGCCTATCCCAGCATGCATTGTGCAGGAGGCAGGAAGACACCTGGTCACACTCCTAATTCATAGAGGAATGCAGAGTCTCCAATCCACCTGACTGTGGGAGGAAACCTAGAAGAACGCAGGGAGAACATGCCAACTCCACACAGAAAGGATTGGGAATCGAACCCACAACCTTCTGGCTGCAAGGCCACAGTAAACACTGAGACACTGTGACACTGTATACATTTTATATTCATTCTTATGCACTTTCACAACAGAAGTAGACTTGCCATGCTAATAACTATGATTCTGAGAGACACTGACAGAGGAAGACAGACATGGCAGATGATGGAGGAACAATGGCAGAGAGGCAGAGAAAGAGCCAGAAAAAGGGGAGAGTACGCGCAATACCTAATGTAGTTGTGGTTGAGCCGGAGGATATGTAGGTTCTTCAGCTGGAGGAGGCCCGGAGGGATGGACTGCAGCAGGTTGTGGTCCAACAGCAGCTCCGACAGGGAGGTGGACAGGCCCAGGAAGGACCAAGTGTCGACGCCGTCGTCCTGCAGCCTGTTGTGGGACAAGTGGAGCGAGTCCAGGCCTGGCCGCATATGGCCAAACACGTAGCCGGGGATGCGCACAATCTGATTGTGATGCAGGTTGACATGGCGCAGGGCAACCGGCAGGAACGAGGGCACGTGCACCAATTTGTTGTGGGATAGGTCCAATGATTCTAGTGCCCTACAAATGCCAGGAGAACATTTTGAAAAAAAATTAAAAATTATCCTTCAGCCAAAAGGGTTTTGAAGTGATGAAGTTTTAAAATATTTTATATGGATTACCAATTTAGAGTTTCTCCCAGAATTTTAGTCTTGCCAGGGTGGAAAAGTTTCTGAAACAGCATTTAGACCATTGGAAACTAAAACGCTCCATTGAAAAATGAAACCCAGAATAATTCAATTCTTAAGGCAGGGTGAGGCAGGTGTCATTGAGGCTTTACAGACTGACACCCCTGAAGCTGTTGGGTAAAATTATATCCTCACCTCCGTCATATCAGTGGTGGGCAATACTGACAGGCCAATATCGGCCCAACATATCTGCAAATGCAGAAATTACACTTCTCATTCACTCATATCATTCAAGAAGAAAAAGATATGAAATTAATTTTACAGCATTGCAATGATATTTAATGCAGTGATACTACTGTGCCTTCAAAATGTGGCAGCTCATTTTGGTTCAACCCAAAGGGCCAATAGCGTAAGTAAGTCAATTCTTGATATGTGGTAGGTTTTTCTGGTCTTTCACTGACTGACTCACTGCACAGAAATTATATGATTCTGAAATGGCAGCAGTATAGAAAATGGACTAAAGTCTAGTAGCATAAGGGACCATATATGATTTAAAGCAAGCAACTGTAAGGCAGAGGGCCTTACAGTTTATGTGTACAGTGTCTTTGAAAGAGTGCAACTCTAAAATGAGAAACACCCTGTATGGAAATGGTAAATTGTTCCATAAATCCCCTCAGGGTGGCAGTATAGAATTGTAATTTATGCTTTCTGTTTATTTGTAGTCTTCTTATTTCCCCAGAAAGCAAGCAATCTCACGATTCAAAAATGTTCAAACATGTTATCTGTGTGCAAAGAAGTGCCCAGTGCTCTGTATTTAGCCTTCTCTTATTTACCATCTGTATTAATAACTTTGGCCAAAACGTGGCAAATGCACATCTTCGTCTATATGCAAATTATATGGTAATAACAATATGGCATATGATAACCTTATGCGACCAACCTTGTTAAAGCCCTTGAGAGTCCAAGCTGCTTTTAACACAGTACAATCTACCTTGTGTCAATATCTTATCTTTAAGCTAATATTTGAAATTGGGAGTTTTAAGTCCTGTTTTTCTTTTCTGTTTTTTTTCCTTTTATGTAATGCATTTTGCTCTTAATCTCAATGGGACTAAGAGCCTTGAGACTTTAAAGACAAAACAAATGAATACAACCGATACGACAAAAGAGTTTCATTAAGCACGACCAGAATGGTTAAAGACTTACAACAGATGTATCCAGGCTTGTGGTGCGATGCGATCCTCTCGGATGCGATTGTGGCTGAGGTCCAGCAGCCTCATGTTGACTGTCTTGTTGAGGAGACCAGCATGTACCTCCTCGATTTTGTTGTCTGATAAGTGGAGTTCCTGCAAGACAATTTTATAGTAATAACTAATACATAGAGGCCCCCTATTGAAAACACAAGGCATGATTCACACGGGTGTAAAGTACTTGAGTAATAGTACTTCATTACTATACTTAAGTACTAATTTGGGGGATTTGTACTTTACTTGAGTATTATTATAAGTTTGTATACTTGTTACTCTTACTGAGTTACATTTTTGAGAAAAAAAGATACTTTTTACTCATTACATTTCAAATTCAGACCTTCTTTTGTGAACTGGATTTTAGAACTGGACGCTGTGATAGGAAGTGTGGGAAACGGCCATACTATAGGTGAGGGGACATAGTCGAACAGACATGGTCGATGGTTGATGGTCTGGCTTTACATGGAATCACCAGGCTAGAAATGAGAATATGCTGCAAAGAAGGAAGGGTATCCTAACATTTTCTAGTGTTTTGCCTCATTCATGTCATATGGGAAAAACCTCTGTTTTTTTCCCATATGACATGAACTTGACAGCTAAAAGTTTTCTCTAGACTTTGGTTGCTCCTGATCAACTTTTTCGCACTCAACACACATGATTTTAGTGATGATACATTTGAATTTATGTTTTGCAGCAAAACAAACATTGCAATGTCAATGCCAATAATCTAGCAGGTAGTTGTGTCCTGCCTGCCATGGCATTCTGTTGAGTTGGGATCACAAAATTACTCATCTGATGAAAATCATACATTTTGTTCATTTTATTTGACATCAATACATCATTGCCTACACTTGAATACAGGTATATCCTTGTTGGTGGCGTCAGGAAGAAATCAGGATCCACTGACAAAAGCAAGCAGAGGTGAACAGTATTTTCTAGTAGCATTTACCGTATGAAAGCTGTGGTGAACGGTATTTTTAAGTAGAGAGCGTGTCTTTCCCATTTGACATCAATGCAGCATTTAACCATGACAGAGTGCCTCCCTTCGACCATATACCTGAAGGGAGGCCGGTAGACCAGATGGGATCGCACGGAACTTATTGTCCTCCAGGCGAAGGTAAATGAGCTTCTTCAGAGGACAGAACGTCAACGGTGACACGTTTCCATCGTGAAAGTGGTTGTCTTCCAGTTCCAGGTTCACTAGTTTGGACAAACCTGAGGACAGGCAATTCAAAAAGTCTCTTACATGACAAGTCATTGAACACTGTATAACCCAAGAAAAACATAATTCTTTGCCAGTGGGGCCAACAGCCCTAACCGCATAGATTCACATTTGCCAGATTCACATTTGCTTCCCTGTGTCAACAACTGTCCAGTCTTGTCTGCTATACATACATAGTAACTCTCAGTTGCATAATGTGTCTTACTAAAATACGATACCTTATTCCTCAGGCATTCCACATGTTTGGACAAAGCTTCTCTTGTAAAATACCTTCCCAAATGAGAGGTTAAATGAAGGAGGTGTCCAACCTTTAAAACTTGTGGGTGTGAGGCTGCTGAGTTTGTTGTCATTAATCTTCAGTTCCACGAGAGAAGGTGGGAGAAACGCCGGGACCTTGGTGAGATTGTTGCCGTCCAAAATCAGCCTCCTCAGTCTGGTCAGATTCTGCAACAAACAAGCCCATAGTCCACCAACCTCAACATCAGAGTCCTACATCTTACACAAGAAGTCTCTCTCTCTCCCCTTCTTTCTCTTTCAAGTCAGCATTTTTCTACAACTTTGGTTTTTGCACCTACACTACCAGTCAAAAGTTTGGACATATTAACTCATAGAAAGGTTTTTCTTTCTTTTTACTATTTCCCACATTTTAGAATAGTAAAGTCATCAAAACTATGAAATAACACGAAATGAATTATGCAGTGACCACATTTTTTTTTAAACAAATCCAAACTATCTTAGATTTTAGATTCTTCAAAGTAGCCACCCTTTGGCATTAGGCATTAACGAGCAAAGAAATTCCACAAATTAACTTTTAAAGGCAGACAATCACTATGTGTGCCTTTAAAATGATGATTTAATCACTGTGGTTCAACAGTCTCCACCTCTAAATTTCAAGTTCTAAATGAAAACTACTTGCAGGTAGTGTATTTTTTTTTATTTTTTTTTTTTTAAAGAATACTTTTGAAAAAAAATTCATACATAGGCATCAACTTCACTATTTATATTTTTCTAAGAAACTAATTTCAGGCATTTAAGCCTATGTCTTTAAGATCATGAGATCATGAGATCATGAGTCAGGTGTGTCCAAACTTTTGACTGGTAGTGTGTGTCAATACAGTATATGATTACGCTTTGCAATGTAATCAAGCACCATAATGGTGTGAACAAAACAAACAGGATACTCTCCTTCATACTGCACTATGAGGCAGTAAACATTAGTGCCTAGCCACTTCTTTGGCTTTGGAAATCATTACACCCTGGTGAGAACAGCGAAAAGCTGATGGCGGGAGGAGTGGTGAGATGGTAGTAGTCAAACTAATTGTCCTCTTTTTAGTTATGGGTTTTTGCTGTTGACTGTGACAATCTTCTCCCATGCACTGCTACAGTGAGTGAAATTCATTTTGAGGGTGCCACATTGTACCGGTGGGCTCCCTCTGTTGCATCAATGAAGGTCTGTTATGTGTTTTCTACATAATTCTGATACACAGTGCAGTGTCATCACAGAGCATTACAAGTTGCACAGATGTGCCATGGTCAATAAACTGCTGTAACACAGAGTCGCTATGTGGAGGTGTACTGTATATTTAGGAGTGGGTTTGGCAGCACAAAACAGCTTCAGCTGGACACAGCCAATCAAAACATGTTAACACAACATACGGCAGACTTTTGCTCTAGCAGAACAACCAAACACTTTGTCAAAACCTGAAACTGAAACTGGAACCTGGAAAGTGTTTGAGACAATCACCATCTAAGTAGGACTGCTGTTAGTAAAGATTAGGGAGGGAAATTAGAGGGCTTTTGTGCCACAAGGTTTTAGAATTTGAGGGTGACGAAACGCTTTAATGGAATATTCTGTGGCAGGATATCATGTCATGGTACCATAAAAGCTTTTGGTTGCATGCTGTATAGCCAGATGTTTGTCAGGCAGACCTGAAAGAGCAGTGGGCTGATGGAGGAATCATCCAGTTTATTCTTAGTCAGGTCCAGCCACTCCAGGTTAGGCAGGCCTGCCAGTGCCCTTGGAGGGATCTTGCTGATTTTGTTGTCTGACAAGACAAGGAGAGGAGAAGCGAGGCGGTCATGTCAGTCATATCCCCAATACAACTTCACACCACCCCACTGAATATGACACTGAAATGAAAGGTCCAAATCTGTTCCTATTTGTCTTGCCTGCCTGCCTACAGTGTTTCCCGACTGCCTTGCTGTCTGGTTGTCTATTTTAGGCCTCTCCACCTGTCTCTTATTTTGTCTGTCTATCTGTCTGTTAGTTCCTCACCTGCCAGGTAGAGGGTTTTCACCCCCTGGTCAGTGATAATGGGCATGTGTGCTAAGCCGGTGCTGCCACAGGCTATCAGCGACTCAGAGAGAAGACATCCATGGGGCAATGATTCCATAAACCTGGGCTTTTGGGGGAAGGTGACTGTGGGACGACCGGGTGCAGGCATCGGCCTCCTCGCCATCACAGGTTGCAGTGTGGCTCTCAATATACGTCGGGTGGTGGCCTGCACCCGCGGCGGGCCCACAATATCATCATCGTCATCACTGTCAGGATCATCGTCGTAGTCGTCTTCATCTGATGATTGAATGCTGTCTTTGGTCAACTTCACTGCAGGTATGAGTGGCCTGGCTACCACTTTGGGTGCAAGCACCTCACCTCCCCTGGTGTGCGTCTTGACATGTACCTCCTGTTTCTTTTTCTTGGCTGGTACAGGTTTGACTGTGACAACAGATGGCAGCTGTGAAACACAAAAGACACAACGGATCAAGAGGAACATCACTTCCTGCACAATTTCAGACAAGTGTAATTTGCATTTCTCCATTCCACTTAAAGTGATCTATAACATTTTCATATGAATAAAAGTCTAACATTAACACAACAGCGATTCAACCTATACCCAGTTCATGAAAGCTTTAACATTTGTTTGTTTGGAATAAATGGAGACAGGCAGATTCACCATATTGAATAGAATACAAATTTATTTTACTATCCTTTGGATAGTGTTTTTCAGTGTAAAGAAAATGTAATTATTTGCTGAATCTTAGCCACAGCTTAAGTATTTGAGACACAGGGGCAAGGGTCAATAGTAGTAAGGCTATACATGTTATTATTCACCTGGCATATGTAATACTTGGGTTTGTAAGGCAGGTGGGAGGTTTTCAGGAGTGTTTGTGAGAGGATTTAATTTTCAGTATATGTGAGAGGTTTAATTTTCAATAGTGTATGTGAGAGGTTTCATTTTCAGTAGTATATTTGAGAGTTTTCCGGATTGTATGTGAGTGGTTTTCAGTAGTGTATGTGAAAGGATTCATTTTCAGTAGTGTATGCGAGATGTTTTCAGTAGTATGTTTGAGAGGTAAGTTTGAATTTTGTCCTATACGGCCCTGCATATCACAGTACTGGCCACACTGATTTCTAGGAAATGCAATGCAAAAACACCAGAGCAATGAACGCTTAGCACCAAAGATGGCAATAAAAAATGGTAATAGTGGTAATAGTAGCAGTAGTACCAGTAGTAGTCATAATTGTGGTAATCGCAGCAATAGTAGTAGGACTGAAAATAACCCAGATCAGCTCTACTCACAGTTTTTGTCAACATCCTTTCCTCCTTCTTTATTTCTTGCACTCCCCTACTTCCATCTCTCCTCTGAAGAATATTCTTCCACTCAGCTTTACTGTCTTTATCATCCAGTCTCTTGCTTTTTGGGGCTGTAAACTGTTGCTTGTTTGAAGCTGAGGAAGAAACAAGTGTCATAAATAGAATCTATACTTACCTCCACAAATGTATCTTTTGGATGCAAGTATAATGACTGGGAAATGTTTGATTGTATCTAAAATTTTAGCCAACATTAGTCAACTAGTAGCCATAGCTGTCTTTCTTTTGGCATGCTTAGGGATTTGGCTATAAGAAGCATGCATTGCATTGAAGCATGAATCGGGTTGGTTAAACATCATCACAGATATCATTGAATAAATAGGTCATACATTAGACGCAACCACATTGATATTTGAATACAGACTCGTACAGTTGATAGGGTATTGAGACGTTCAGTAGGAGGATAGATGTGTAAATATATATATATATATTGTTCATATCCTCCTAGGGGAAAGGGGGAGATAAGAAGTGAGTCATTCTGGAGAAGGTCTTATGTGTAGAAGGCTTTTGATGTATGAAGATTAGAGAATAGTGTGTTGGTACATGAGAAAATACTGAGGATAGGCATGTAAAAGAAACTGCAAGTTAAATTTGTAGAAGGTGGTTGTAAGAAAGTGTATGGTAGATCCTCTTTGTTGCTGCACTACAATGTACCAAGTGGCGGTCTGTTATGGCCAGTGCCATAGGATAAGTGTTTGGTTAAGTTGCTGGTGTCCTACCAGCACAGGGCATAGGTTGACATTTGACATTTCCTCTGTGACACTGGCAGGTTGTGCAGGGCTGAGGTGACCACATGGCCCCTTCAAACAGAACCATACCATTCACCTTGCACTGACCTGGAGACATACACAGGCAAACATACAGTACATGTACATGACATGAAATTAACTGCCCCGATAAAACAGAAAACAGCACAGACTCTCACTGAGCGCTCACACTGCAAGCAACATGATCAGCAAGTCAGCGGAAGTCCATTGATTTCCTCTAGAGCCGAGCAACCAGGAAAACTTGCCGGATGTGTAGAACTTTTTGTGGTCATCAAGCCACCAACAGCCCCATCAGATTTCTGTGCTTCATCGCTTCCCTACTGATGTGATTTCATAAATAGTTCTACATGGCAAGTGCAAAATGGACAAGAAGTTGAAGCAGTCCTCTACAACCTTTACCTGAAATATAAATACATAACTTTGTAGCTGTCTGCAATAGAATGTAGTGAGCCATCAACCAAGTCGCTTGCAGTGTGAACAATCACAGTACAAAGGATGGTAGATCAGCCTTGAGCTAAAAATAAGAGATGAAATCACAAAGATGCAAGAGATACCTATAACATAAAGAGGAGACCAACTTTATTCATTCCTGTGGGGAAATCTGGTCATTGTAGCAGCATAATTTTAATAGAATACACCAAAATGTATTGTTTCAAGTCCGACTTCTTCAAAGACTGAGCACTTTTTTAATACAAATTATCTTTCATTGTATTGTGGATTACCATGTGTTTGCTTCCCATTTCTGTCTGTTCCCCTGTCCAGCGGTTGCACAGACGTTGGGTCACATGCGGCACTAATCTTATCTACCCTACTCTCTCTACTCACGTTGAGCAAGTGGTGGCAGGGGGCTTTGGAATTGCCAGTCGGCAGTCCTAAAAGCCGGGTTCATCTCAGGCTATGCATCCTTGCTCTCCCTCAACTCTCTTGCTCTAACTGAGATTTGGTTCTAATTTCCCGCAAATGAGAACACTCTCTTTTTCCTGTTCCACAATTCTCTCCGCCCTCATTTGAATTTCATGCTGTCACTGTTACTCTTCCAGTCAAGGTCACCATTGCTGTTATTTATCACCCACCAGGCCCTCTTGGCCAGTTCCTTGAGGAGCTTGACACAATAGTCTCACACTTCGCTGACGATGGCTCTGCACTCATCCTTCTTAACATCTTTTTTTAAACCTTTTTAACATCCAGGCCGAGAAGTTTGAATCGCTTCTTTCTCTCCTCTTCTGACTATTCCTTCTACCCATCTCCTCTACCCACAACGCTGGCAACCAGCTGGATCTAATCTTTACTACACACTGTTCTACTGCTAACCTCTCTGTCACTCCTCTCCAGGTCTCCGACCACTACTTCATGTCCTACTTTGTCTCTCTCTCCTTTCCCCACTTACAACCTCCCCTACCCACATGGATTCTACCCGCTCGCTCCCATATGGAAAAGAAAGACTTATATGTCTCATACTTTGATTTACTCATGAAAGTGGCCACTTTTCACTTGTTTCTCATACAACATAATTATAAGAGTTAAGTACGAATCAAGTAAGAATTATGTATGTTGTTTATAAGGAAAGCGCATGGAAAATTATGTTTTTCATACATGTTGCATATAATGTTGTTGGGAGGGGAGGACATGTAGCAAAGGACCACAGGCCAGATTCAAACCCGGATCAGTTGTGGGCAAGACTGAGCCTTGTCGTTTACACTCTACTTCGTGAGCCACCAGAGTTAATGAAATACAACAAGAAAGGAGTGGTTCTTTTTTTTTTTATCTCCTTTTTATTTAGCTTAATATAATACATTACATGGGGATTTTGAATATTTGCTGCATACAGTAGAACATGTAGAAAGAAAATGTAACTGTAAATAAAAATTAATTTGGGCTATTTTATTGTATATAATTGCTCTTAAATAAATAACAAATAAATATTCCCCATGTAATTATTTTAGAATTATTTTAGTAAAGTTCACTAGTTGAGAAAAGAAAATGTGAGCTAAAAGCCTGGTTTTGAGAAATGCTAACCTTAGCAAAACTTTAACATTCCGATGTTATCACAAGTGTCATAAAATGTTAAAAATACCCAAAACTCGTTATTTGGTCTCATCTCATGATGAGACCAAAATCCATGTGATTTTATTTTAAGATTATGGGTTTTTTAATTGTATGTCTCATATATGTGACATCTTACATATGTCTTGTAAGGTTTTTATACAATACTTGCAAGATTTCAGTTTCACTAATGGTTAAGTTTAATACTACACATATCTACTAAGGATATTATATGTGGATTTACTGTCATATATATTACTTACAAGTTTCAGATAAAACATATAAGCATTTAGTAGAATTTATCTATATCTTTTCCATATGGGCTATCCCACTCTGATCTTTCCTCTTCTGTTCTCTCGGCCCTCCCTGCCCATGAATCCTTCTCTATCCTACCCCCTGATCCTGCCACTGATATTCTTCTCTCTACTCTGTCCTCTTCCTTGGACTAGCTCTGTCCCTGACCACCTCTGTCCACCTCCAGGCCTACACCACCTGCCCCATGGTTGTTGCATACTGAGAGAGAGAGAAAAGCAAACTCCCGGAGGACCTTCTTAACTTCCAATCATAACTTCTTTTCACCTTTTCCCCCTCTCTATCTGCTGCTAAAGCTGTTTACTTCCACTCTAAAATTCAAACCTGCCTCCAACCCTAAAAAAAAAGAAACCTTCTCATCCCTCCTCCAACCCCCACCCCCTCCTCCTATCTTCTCCCTCCTCCATGACAATTTTTCTACCTTCTTTGAAAAGGTATATACTATATCTGATCCTCCTTCCCTCACCACCCCGCTGGTGCTCCACGCATCAAACACACCTGTCCACCTTCCACCCCACCTTCTACCCTCCTCGCCTACTCTCTCCCCACCTTTTCTCTCTCAACCCACCCTCCCCTGTCCACCTTGCATCCTAATGAGGTCCTTGACCTTGTTACATCTAGCCGCCCCACCCCTTG